>PVKS010009939.1:0-61976 GCA_004027875.1 Aplodontia rufa
AAACTATAAAGGCAGGTTGAAATTTAAGATAAATCATCATTTATGCAAATTTAAAATATATACATGGAAAACCCCAATGCAAGATACATCATCATTCATGTAAATTTAAACTATACACATGGAAAACCCCAATACAATCTATAAGAACATATGTCTAATTAAGGGTCTCCAATAAACACAATAGCTTAGAGGCCTAAGGCATGAGTTAGGTGGATTTGCAAGGAGAAACTGGGGGCATATTTGTTGTAAAGATTTGTAGCATAGAAGAATGCAAGGCTCAGTTATATGTGTATTATGAATTAAGTATATAATTTTCAGCAAAGTGAACCTGAGATGCTTATGCAATTAAAACATTGTAAGTTTCAGACAAGCCTCACAGTAAGTGCTCACTAAACTCCATGGGACCCTAGATGTTAGAGGGGCTTAAAGCCAGTATTAACTAGAGCTAAAATAAGAAAGAGGGGGATATGGGCTGGAGAGGTGGCTCAGTGGAAGAGCACTTGTCTGGCATGTGCAAGGACCGGGTTCAAACCCCTATACCACATATACAACTTAGAGTCAGAAAAACAATAACCAGCTGAAAACTAAATAAAAATTGTAGTGCACAAGGAATATTATTTTATTATCACAACTTGGGTGTAGAATCATACTGTTTATAGAATCAGGATAATAAATGTTTAATAATTTGTCATTTGGAATGTACCAAATATAATTAAAATACAGATTTTAAAGCTTAAAAAATTGATTCAAAAACAAAAAGAAAGAAAGAAACAGTGGTACGGAGAGCAGGAAGAGGCTACAGAAACCTAAGATCAGGTTTCTGGAATGTAGGAAGTATGTAAAGGACATGGGTCTGGGTTTTTAAATAGCAAACACTAAACTTGGAGACTAGCTGTGGTGAAAGGGCTTTGTGTATCTTCTTGTGAGAATATGTCCTGTGGAAATCACTGATGGAAGTCCCAGAAATTGAGCAAGAAAGATAAACATTCCACCCCACGGCTAGAGTTGAACCTGCTTAGCATTGAAGTGGCTAAATAATGGGAAGGGGAGTGGGAAATTCCATAAGATAAAGAAAAATGGAGGAATCCTATGAGTCAGTCATAAGAGGCAGGTTAGAAGTACTTACTGAATCAACCAGAGGACCGGAGGCAATTGGCAGGAAAGTTCTTGTCAGAGTATCTGCCAAAGGGCACCCTTGCCAATTTCCAGAGTCTTTACCAGATTAAGCTGAGAATTCTACCCAGAGATAAGCAAAATAGTGAGTTCCTTCCCAAAAGAGGCCAGCAGAGTGAATCAGCAGGAGGTGGAACTTCACCTAGCATAGAAGTCTTGGGAAGCTTCTGTATATATTCAGGAGGCCCAGGTAAATGGTGTGCGAATGTCCCTCAGAGAGAGTAGATCTGGGAAAAGTTTAACAAGACGTGTAACTTTATCTGTCATTTATGATTGTGATTCTTCATAGATTCCTTTTATCCACCACCAAGGTTCTTCATGGACTGGTTCTTTATCAAGAGGACTGGGATTCCTTTGGCAATCTGATCCCACATACTGTCCTAAGATTGCTCCTATATTTTTCTAGGAAAGACCTTTGGACTGTTCTCACAAAATATAAGACTTTTAGGGATTCTGAATTGCCTGTTACAGAGGAACCCTGGATTTTAGGTACCCCCATATAGTGCTGCATTTCTACATTCTGCCTGGCTATCTGGCCTTATGTGCCCTGACTCTCACACAATATAAGCAGTGGTACAGATGTGTGTTCTTGGTCCTGTGAGTTGAAAGCAATGATGGCCAGATATATCATCTTTCATTAATATTCTTTCAATTTTCTTCAACTATTTTCAATAAAAGAACATCTTTTAAAATTTTCATCTACTATGAATTTCTCTATTGATTGTCCGGATTGTCTCATAGATGGATAATCTTAAAGATTCATTTCAAAGATCCAGAGGCATTTTTATTTCCAACTGTAAGACCCACAATAATAAAATTCAGTATTTATAAAGCTTAAACTTCTATGAGCAAAATAATGTGCAATATGATTAGCATTATTAATACGGTGAAATATAAAATTAGAATCTAAGCAGCCAATATACAAAATAGATCACCCAAAATTGCATGTTTTACATTTTTCAGAAAGTAGAAAACACAATTATTTCAGTGGAAATGTAGTGAACTCATATTTTTATCACATTTTTCACAAGACAATATAGTATATTTGAACTACAAAGAAGATAATGGATCTTATCACCTTTATAGAGTAAATGCAGAATAAATTTTCATGTGACTATTTTTGTTAATGGCTCTCAATAAAAGCTAACATTATGATAAAATACAGCTCAGTGAAGGAGATTCTGTATAGTGATGAGCTAACAGGTCATTGTACTACTTCTGACTCTGAAAAATTATAGGATCCCAATCATTTATCTTTTGTTTGAGGACTCTTGTAGACTACTAAATTATATCTGTTGAATTTAGTGGAATAGCATTGAGAGTTTTAGAAAAACATATAACCGTGTGCTGTAGCTGTGTTGACTCTAGCAAGGAAGGAGAAAAAAAAACACAAAGGATGATAGTAGTGGAGGAATCATGTATGGATTTTTAAGGCACACACAAGAAGGTCAGGTTCAAGGTGCTTAAGAAGAGAAATTGCCCTTAAACGTTTCTTCCTCACAGAATAAAAGAGAAATTATGTAACAATTTCTAGAATGATTTGATATAGAGAGCAGAGGTGTGTCATATGCTCACATTGCTTGTGCAACCTCATTACTAATCTTAGAAGAAAAAGCTAGGAGATTTAGGTTTCAGGCTGGAAAACTGCAGAAAATATTCAGATTGTCCTGGTTTGTGCATTCCCTCCTGGATTAAGGATTTGGAAATGTGAGCACTGGTTTTAGTTCTCCCTTTGAAGGACTTCATTTGATTTTATTCATCTCTATAATTCCACTGTTTAAATGGAAAATAGTTTTGTAAGCTATCAGGCATGTTAGAAATGTGTTGCAACATAATAGTTATTTTCATCTTAGTATCATTTTTTACTAGAACGTATGTTTCATGAAACCAGGGACTCTGTGTGTGAGTCAGCTCTGTGTGAACAGCTGTTAGCACAATCTCTATTTCAGTACATTTTAGCAAAGGGTAGACATTACAAAATTGTTTGAAGGGATGAATTAGTACTTTGGTTTCCCCGAGATTGGAGCCTAATGTTATGATTCATACCTTCATCTTTCTCATGTACCAAGTCTTAATTCTCCTGTTTCCACTTTTCATTTTACATTTATAAATACTTCAGTGAAATTTTTTACATCAATGCATTTCTCTGCACTAACAATATGATTCTTGTTTCTGCATATAATCTATTAGCTCAAAATAATAATTTAAAATAATCTAATTACTTTTCTATAGTAAACCATTCATATATTACATTTGGACCATCAACATTCTTTCCTTAGTGTTGTCCCCTGTTTATACATGTCATCATTGCACTTTCATCAGAGGACAAAAGCTTTGAAAAGTTTCCAGTGAATGGCTAAATTACGATTTTGGTGATTATCACTATTTAGTTTTCTAATAGTTTGCTTTTAAGCTCAAGAAGGCATTCAAACTTAGAGTTGAACAGTTTTTATAGGAAAAAATTACAAATAATGGGTCAGGTTCTCTATAAAAAAACAAAAGATACACTCAAGTTAGAATATCTACTTAGTGTGTAAAGGTATGAGCAGGTTGTACTGAACCCACGAGAGAATGTTCAGTATCATGATTGAGACGATGTTACCACCTGTGACAGCTATAGAAGTGCCCCTTTTGGTTCTTCAAGAGAAGCTACTATAAGAAGCAGATGAAAACGACAGTCCCAGGTTCCATATCTCTGAATCAGTACCACATATTTTTGTACCAAGTCCACTCTTCCCCTTGGCTACCCATATCAATGTCTGAAATGGTTAGTATACTAGTATTGGGCTATTTTTATGACTTCTCCAATGGAAAACTTTGGTTAGGAGACTCCCCATCAGTCTGACTGAGCTTTGCTTGGAATTGTCTTATGAAAACTTTCCTTTCCAAAATCCTTATTTTCTTTGTCCTTGCACAGATGTCATGAGCCTTCCTTTTCTACTTAAATCCTTCACAGAAATTTCTGCTAATAATTCTCTTGCACCTCCAATTATAGTTTGTCGTGTTTCTTGGAACACTGAAGTGGCACACTTCCTGTAAGTTCTGTTAAGGAAGGGAATGAGAAGTTACAGGAAACATAAGTAATGAAAACCTTTATTTGAACAATTGGGATATTTAGAGCCTAAGCAACTGAACAGGGAGAGATTTAAAGACATATCTTTTCCACCATAGATTTCTCCCTTTTTCAATAGAGTCCCCGACGACAAAAGCCAATTGAAGCTAGAGGAGAAGGTCAGCCATTTGTGCCTTTCACATAAGCCTCTGGAGACAGGGAGAATCATAGATAAAGATGAACAGTATTCTGGAGGGTCACAAAGAAGACCAAGTTGAGTGCATACAAAAAGAGTCAGGGTGGGGAATACAAGATCCTAGTTTATTTTTTTTCAGGATCTGAAAGCATGAATATAAAATTTTCTATATGAGAATATAAGATGATTATTTGTTTAGTAGCCTAGTATATATTTATTGTCATTCTGGTAAAAGAAACCCTGATTTTTCCATTGAGAAATAATGCTTCTCTAATGTATTTAAGAACCACAAGTTAATTGGAGGGGGTCCTCTATCTTATAGTTCCTGATACATGGGAGGAGAATAGATGTCTTAAAATCTCCAATCAGAGCATTCTACTCCGTGACTACAGTGAGTGTTTGGAAAAGTGGAAAAGGTTCGAAGCAAGATCAATGAGTTTAATCTCAAATTCTTTTACAATGAATGTAAAATGGACTATCTGTCCATGCAGTTGATTGATGAGAGGGCAAATATAGAGGTAAATCATGTGTGAAAATGAATCTGATAGAGTGGAAAGGAAAATTGGGTGGAGGAGGGGGCAAAGTATCCTCAAAATATGTATTATTTGTACAATAATGCCTCCCACAAGAACTGCTAGATTGTCATTATCATTATTCTTTAGCAGTTTGATTCATTTTCTTGCTCTAGTCAATTGGGCTGAATTTTGCCACTTGTATCCAAAAGCTTTCTGACTGCAGTAAATTAATGGCTACAAGTTGCTCTAATATTATTTGAAACACTGGACCATATTATCAAAAAATTCAAGGATGTAATGACTGAACACAGAGAGACCCTAAAAGAATTATCAAGACAAAGAGGTTTATTGGGTCCTGGAAATAATTGTCTGACAAGCTGAGAAATGACCATAGCAGCAAGGCTTCTAGAAAGTCAACTTAAATGTGTTTCCCTTCCACTGCTTCTGCAGTGGGTTCCTGATCTCCGGTTTTAGTCAACTGGAACCAAACAAGACTTAAGAAACCTGGATGCACTGCTAGTGATAACTCTAAACTTTTAGCTACCTTCTGTCATATCTTGTGACCCTCCTGTTAGGACACTGCAAACAGAAATTTTATTTATTTATTTATTTAGTTTCTAACTTCTTTGACTTGATGAAGTTTGAGTACAAGATCTTTCTCTGGGAAATGAGGAATAATTTTGGTTCATTTAATTCCTGTTAATTGTTCACAGCAAATTACATCTGAGGAATTGCTTGTGCTGAGGATTTAACAATAAAGAAAAAATAGTGGTTCTTACAATGTCACAGAAAAACAGGAAGAAAAGCATGGATAAAGGATATAGTGAACTGAATAATTCTTTGTATTCTAGTTTTCTTCTAGGGTGCCCTCCCTTATAGAAGTGACTGAAAAACTAAGATTCACTGTCAAGGATTTGTTGATGCCAGGAATTTGGATGTAAAGTTGGATGTGAATCAAATGTTGTTATACAGAAATTGAATTTGGACCCCAAATGGGAAAGGAGAGGAATTTCAACAGACATATCCATTTTGCTGATCTAGGCAAAGCATGGGGCAGCAGGTAGCTGTTTTAATTCTTCATGAATCATGGCTAAGATTTTATGTCTGTTTGCTTAGAGGTCAAGATGCAAGAAGAGTAGAGTCACAAGAAATCATTGTTGATTGGATGTGGGAAGTTGGTAATGTCACAGGTATTGGTTAGTGAATGGATATTGAGGGTAAATAAGTCCAGAAGGGAACAAATGCACTTTCTTGGAACATTTGAGTAGATGATAGTGTCCTTTGTTGGAAGTACATTTTTGAAGAAGTGTGAATTTCTGATATATAAGGGAAAAAATCCTTAAAAGTTAAGAAAAGAATTGGTACTAAAATAATAAACCTTAAGATCCCTGAACACATACTCAGTCCATTGTAAATCTGCAGACTCACTTTGTTAACTGTATCTCAGCTAATTTCATTCATTGGCAATATTTCTAACAGACACTAAAAAAAATTAAAAAAATAAGAAAAATATTTTAGAAATGTTATTCACATGGTCAGGATTCTTTTATATTTTATTTAATTCCTTCTGAATCCAATGTCCTAGGAATTTAATTCATGAAGATATATAGTACTTGAATTTTAATTATTTATGAGAATTTAATAACTGAAAATGAAATTATATTCAAATTTGGGGCATCTTTATTGGGACATTTTATTGAACTATCTTGTTAAAATTAATCTTTAGAGTTTCTGATAAGCTCTCTAGAATGATGTGAGTAGAATATATATTATATTATTATATATTTGGAAATAGAACATAATGTAAATAATTTTCAACTTTGACTTCACAATGACTTATTTTACTCTCTTAAATTTAAACTCTCTTGATATGTAAGTTGTTATTAGAGAAAATTAAACTCCTGAACAAAAGTTCTAGAATTTTTCCTGATAAGGGGCTCATCTTTTTACTGTGGTTGACTTGTCATTGCCATACACAAATCATTATAAAGGAAAATATCTAGTGTACTGCTAGATGGAGCTTTTCCTCTTGTGGTAATTTTGTTTTCAATTGGAAATAATTCCTTGCTTTCTCTGCTGCCATTTCTTTCTCCCTAAGGAGGGAGAAGTTATTTATCCTGATTAGTAGGCTTAGAGAAAGAAAATTGAAATAGGTAGTCTGTCATATTCCTCTCTCTTCTGTCCATAGTTTGGTCATTTCTGTGTGGATAAGGTGACTAATTCTAAGGTCCAGAATTATAATACAATTGTAGAGAAATTTGATCCAGATGTTTCAAAAGGTTAATATTAATTATGGATCATAACTTAACATTTTCTCAATTATTAAACCAGGTTAGTCAATTGGAATGAAAAGGGGTGTTATTAATTAGGGTCTCACATAGCTATCCCACCAAAAACCAAAGAAAATATTTTTTGAAACTACTGTAAACAACAGAGGTAAAACCAGAACCAGAACTATTGCCTCCCACATATTAGTTTTTAAAGCCCCCCCCCCATTTCTGTAATCCCAGGAGAAATTATTAGAATGGGAGGAATGTCTCACCTGAGGAGGTAAGCTTTTGTTTCTCAACAAGTGCACATTCCTGATAGAGCAAAGGCATTCATTAGGCACCATGGCATGTAAACAGCCACTTCCCCTTTCCTAATTATCAGACATTCACTGAGTTTAAGCAGTAAAACTTGTTTCATACTTATGAGTGGGAAGTTGATAGATTCTTTGAGGATTCATTTCATGAAATGTTGTAACTTCTCCATTAATAGCTGTGCTAGTTTTGCAAAACAAATCACGAAAAAAGCTAAACCACAGAAATATAGAAGAGGGATGGTTAATTTTATTACTGCAGTCATTTTTGTATTTATTTTTAAAAGTGAGTAATATTGCCATCTTTAAGCTGTTGACATTACCTTACGATTGATGCACTTTCGGATTCACCATGAAAGTCAAGCAATTTTCCAAATCAGTTTGTTTCAAATGCATGATTGCAGGACAGTTATTAGAATGAAGATCCAGATGGGGAGGAGAGGCAGGAGGGTCTGTCTTTGGTTGAAAGCACCACCTACTGGGTAATAGGAAGAGCACACTGCCTGTTCATCTTTGGCCAGTGGATGAAATCTGAATAAAGAGGAAAGTCTAATGCCTACAGAATTCTGTTTACAGAAGCAAATGTTTCCTATATTAGGCTTGTATATATGAATATGAAAAATATTTAATGCATTATCCAAAGAAGGGTTTATGGTATCTTGTCACAACAACCATACAAAGGTTCATCATTCCTAAAACTGTGTATAGTTACAGTCAAAGCATGGAGGAAAGTACTTTAACAAATTCATTCAGAATTTTGTCAATAAATGGAATTATTCTTAAGCAATTTCCAAAATGACAGGAACATTACCAATGCATTTCCTAGCCAGTTAGCAAACATTTGATCCTGCAAATAAACCATTTGTGCCCTGAATAATTTCAGAGGAGGTTAATAAAATAGATGCTTTTAGACATATTTTTATTTAATTGAAAAAAAATTAATGTAGTTCTTTTTCTTTGACTCCTAAAATAGTTTATGTTTATTTTTGTTGGATGGTGGAAAACTCCAAGACCCACCCAAATGTTTATCTGGCAGATGAAAGTGAATCACAAACATGTTTTTATTTGAACATTTGGGAACACAGTTTCAATCTGAAGCTGACAAACATGATTTGAGACTTTAAGTGTATTCTAAAATATTATGAACTGAGTTTTCATTATAAGCAAGCACAAAATTTGTTATTCAAAGCAGCATTAATTATTGAAATATTTTTCAATAGAAAAACCCAATTCCATGTCTTTTCAAATACGTTGTAAAGCTGTGAGAGGAAATCTGGTTATCACTGAGCCACCCTCTGTTAAGTCAGAAGGAAAGAGACCAATCAGTCATTCAATTAGGCTATATTTTGACTTCAGAAGATACTTCTCCTTACAGTGTCTGGGTTTAAATTCTTTAAAATTTTTGTCTTGAATGTGTGAGGATTGCAAAATGATATTTCATTATTTAGAATGTATAATGTATTATACTTTCACTTCTTCTAAACCTAATTTCTGACTTTCATCTGGTTGTGTAGTTATGTAAGTGAAAGAAAAAAAAATAGTTAAACACACAAAATATAAATCCTATACTATTTTTCTCACCAGCATGTGTGTAAAATACTTCCCTGTATTTCAGATAACATCCATAAAATGTACAAGCAAATACCTATTTTACAGGTTGAATGGTTTTCCATGGTCTTCCCTATTCTCGGTAATTTCTCTTTGGGGAAAGCCATTCACTATCACGTTTACTGTTTAGAATTCTACTGCGATTCTGGCAACAATTTAAATGTCAAATCCACAGATGAGTCTTTTTTTTTTCCACATTTATTAGAAGTATATTGCGATACAGGATACAGATGAGGGGGAAACAGATGAGTCTTTAGGCAATTTTTTATTTTCTCCTTCCTGGGACACAATTTCTTCAGTGAAATTACACTCTTCTAGTTTTCTATTTTGTCAAAACTTTCTCCTTAATCTTTTATGTTTTGGATTTCTTAAGAATATGGTCCTTGGGGCTTCTCATGATAAACTATAAACTGTTCCTCCACATGATCTTACAGTTTTATGGTTTTTAACTATATTTCTATATGGGCAATCCTCAATGTACATTTCCTGACTGTTTTCTCTTAATCTACATAAATATACAAGGACATAACAGATGTCTATGCTTTTTTAATTTTTGCAAGCATCCACCCAAAGTTTTCTGTCTTTTCTACAATCTTATCTGCTTTCTCGTTCTCCTCCACCAAATCTTTTGCTTCCTCATTGGTAGGACCATCAGTGACCTCTGTTCTTTGGAAGGTCCACAGAGAAAGCCCAAGTCTCATCTTTGCCCCTCCTTTTGTACTACACATCAAATCATAACCACATCTTTTTTAATTCTGCACACAAAGTGCTTCAAATTTGTTTTCTCTTTTGATTCTCCATTGTCTCCTTACTAATCTTAATCATCAGAGTAAAACCTAAATAAGTATTAGTTGAATATAATTGTAAGTGATCAAATGAAATGGGTTGGTAGATTTCTTTCTAATAATGCTAGAAACAATTCTTACACACATAATTATTTGTTTTTCTCATGGAATATTTTATCTTGAAAGCTTCTTTTGCTCCTTTATTGTACATATATTTTCTCTTTACCAATTTTATGTTCTTTGAGAATTTCTCTCTTCATTTTCAGCACCTAACTCTTATTCTGAGTACAGAATTAAAGATTTATTAAATTGAAAGTAACTATGTTGTTGAAATCAATATGCCAAATAGAGAAAATATAACATTTTGCTTTCTTCCAAGCCCATTTTCTATTTACCACCAAGGCTGAATAATTAGTCAGTATTATTACTGGCTTTTCGGATAAGTATTTTCTTGCTTTTATTTTTAGTTTGCTTCATCAATTATTAATATAATTGTATACAATATAATTTACTTTTCTCTATTGTAGATCTATATATAATTAGAATCACATTGTGTATTACTTTTTATTTACTTAAAATTTCATTGGAAATGTATTAATTTTTTCTATGTAGCATTAATTTATTTCTATTTTTATTTGAAATTCTATTGGAATATTGGAAGAATATACCAGAATATCTTTAATTATGACTCTTTCTTTTTTGAATACAGCTGGGAATCAAGTCCAGAGCTTCTCACGTTCTGAGACTAGTGTTCTATCACTGAGATACATCCCAGTCCTAACTATGGCATTTTTATGACTCCTTGAGTCAGTCAACTTTCAACTTATTATAACAATGCTTCCATAAGCTCTCTTGGATATTTTTCATCCTATTTAATTTCCTCATTGTGGCTGTATAAGACTCCAATGTGCATATATACCATATTTTCTTTATCTATTCATTCAATGATGGACACCTAGACTGGTTCCATGTTGGGTTTTTCTGAATTGTGCTACTGTAAACCATGGTATTCTTGTATCACTACAGTATAATGACTTTAATTCTTTAGGATAAATATGCAGGAGTACCATTTTTATGATGTTTGTATATGAGATTTTTTTAAAGATATAGGAGATGTACACCTCTAATTTGTTTTGATAAAATCAAACTTCTTTCCAATTTGTACTCTGTCTGTGTATATGAATGAGTTCTCCATTATCACTGATAAACTTAGTATTACAGCTTTCCATTTTTGCTCATCTGTATGTTAGCATATCTTTCTGACTTATGACATTATCTGGTTATTAATGATTATTATTTCATATGTTCTAGTCATTTTATAATATATCTCTAAGTCTTGTTTCTTTTATTTTTCTGTATTTTAATTTTTTAAGAGAGAGAGAGTCAGCGAAAGAGAAAGAGAGAATCAATTTTATTTAGTTTTTCTTCTAGTCTTCTGTCACTTTGTTGTGCATGGAGTAATGGGGTTTGAACCTGGGTCCTCGCTACTGCTAGACAAGGGCCTTAACCACTGAGCCACTACTCCAACCCCCTGAATTTTAATTTTTCATAGAAATTGTAATGTATTTCAAAGTTTTCTTCTTTGTTAGTAACATTTACTGTTAATATCATTCTTTCATCTTTGTATTTTCTCTTTTCTTTCCTTAGAATGTCTTTGAATTAAAAAGGGAACTTATATGTTCTTGTATTTTTCTTAAGATATATTCCATTACTCAAAGAAATAAATGTGCACTCCTAAAGTATATTTTTAAGACACTATCAATTTTGTTGCTATACATGAATGCTTCTTCTACAATTAAAGTATATTTTTGCATATGAAGTAAGGTGTGAAATCAATTTCTTACTTTTTCTTTTTTGTGTGTGGATGTTACATTTTCCCAGACCATTTGTTTCTGGGTCTTCCCATTGTTACTGAGCAACAATGACACCTCAGTTACTTCCCCCTCATAACCAAGTGTGAGGTGGAAAATGCTTACTTAACCATGGGTTTTGATGTAGGCCTTTTAATTAGGAACACTATTGTTGCTTATTAATAGCCACTAACACAGCTTTTTAATGAAAAGCAAAATAGAAAATTTTATGTGAATGGACATTAGGAAGTCTCTCAAGTCAAATAACACTTATGCAATCATTTAATTCTGAAAAATTCACAATCATATATATATGTGTGTGTATGAATATTTATATAATAGGGATGTAATATAGAAGATTCTAGAGACTGGGGTGTGGATGATGTGGGGGTAACTATGGTTTAAGATCTATTACATATCATATTATTACATTATACACAATTAAGATTATACAACTCAACCCCTTAATAAAAATATCTCAAAAAAATAAAGTCAAAGAGCATGAGATATTGAGCTGACTCAGCTAAAGAAAGGTAGTGATGTGTAGTCAGAAATTGAATGAATGGTAATTTAAAAGACCTGGTTCTTAACCTCCATTTACTCTATTTATATTATCATAACAAAATCACTTAACCTCAATGAGTCCTGGCTTCTTTCTTTCTTTTTTAAGAGAGAGGGACAGTGAGAAATAAAGAAAGAGAGAGAAAGAGAATCAATTTTATTTAGTTTGTCATATGGCTTTCAATCCTCTGACAGTTCATTGTGTACATGCTAGGGTTCAAACCCATGTCCTGTCCAGAATCCTGGTTTCTTTGTCTGCAATACATCCACGTTAATACAATCCTCTATATCTCAAGGAGAATCTGAGGATCAAATGAGAGGTGACAGAATCTTCATAAAGTACAAAACTACTAATATTAAGTATTATTATTTATTGTTTTGGAGGGTGCTAATGTGGTATGCCATACACTATGTTAAGCATTTCTTATATAATTTTGAAAATCTTCAACAATATAAAAAGTATGCTTTGTAACTTATTTTATGAGTGAGCTCTATAAGAATTGACCTAACCAAAATTGCCCAAGAGAATAAAGATTTGAAACCGTACATATCTGAATCTGTAATCCATGTTCTCAACCACTTTACACTTAGAGCCATCCAAGTTTATTTTCTTTCAAAAATGAAGTAAGATATTGACAGACAGGATAGGAATTTCACCTGGGAATGCTTCTTTTCTTAACATGTTGGATAAACCTAGCTCCTTCCTCTCTGTTTGGAACGGGTAGTGTTTACACCTCATTTTGTATATATAAGAAGAGCCAAAAGCAAAACCCTGTTCTGCACATTTTAAACAAACCCTGACATCTCAAGTTACTACTGGGAGGATGCACAGGAATAGAACCCAAAAGAGAGAAACTGAGCCAAAATGATGCACAGAGGGGACTATGAGGAATTCTCTCCTATTTTTTCTTATTAAGTTAGAAGAAGTAATTCAGGCCCAGAGAAGGATGTTAGCAGGAGACTAATGGTGTCAGTTTTTATTTGTGTCATGTAAGTAGGGAATAGTACACTTAGCCAAGAAAAGGGAATAAGAAAAAGACAAGAAGCAAAGGCAAAGTGAAGAAGCATGTCTCGGTCTGAGGTAAATCATAGCCACCGCTGACTAATGCAGCAGCTAGCAGCATGCTGTAACAGAGACACAGGATAGCGCTTGTTTAAATGAAGAACATGTTTCTAATGAGATTGCAGTTTCCATGGTGTTAACATTCCAATTTGCTTATTTTCTCAGTCACACAACTTATTAAGTCCTATATTAATTATTACTAAAGATAGTCAGGATCATGGGCTAATTTGTTCTTCACATCAACCCACTAATAGCAAGCATTAGCTTCATATCCTGATTGATGGTTAATGTCAGTGATATTTCCCTGAATATAATCAGCTATAATTTCCTCCTGAATAATAATATTTTAATGAAGTTTAAGTTAAAAATGTTTTATACTGTGCAACAAACTTCAGTATCTAACGTCACAATATAAGTACAATATATGAAAACATTCACTATACTATATGTACATTCTAATATTATTAATCTATCTTGCCTCATGCAATGTGGACTGTAGGAATGAGACCCATTAGCTAAGATCTGCAGTCTACTCTAGTTAGTACAAAGTCACCAAACACTGATTCTGTAGAATCCTTATACTATACTTACGTGTTCTGAATAGACACTAATTATATTTACATAGAGCTTGTAGGTGCGCTAAGTGAGCAGCTGCTATTGTAATTAAAATATGATTTGCTCACTGTTTGTCAAGGCAACTCAAAAATATTTTGATTGTTGGTTTCTATAATGTAACAAGTTCTATGTGTGGATATATGTTGTAATCTTTTGATCATATCAGAATCTTATACACTGGTCTTATTCCCACCTTTTATAAATTAAAAAATTAAAAAAATAAAATCATAGTAATAATTGGGTGAATTATTCAACATTTTTGTTTACAACTCTAGTGACCAGAGTTTCAAACCTTTAGTTGGTACAAAATTGTAAGATCATATAATTGATTCACATATTCACATTTATTCATTCTCTTCGAAAATAATTTTAAAAACTTTATAGAAGCAATCAGTGCTTTTCTACTTTGGAAAGTGCTTTCTCTACAAAGCAAAGATACTAGACCTTTGGATAATGACTTAAGATAATTTTTCTTACTTTTCAGATTAAAGCCAACTGAGGATACCTTTAGAAGGTGATTTAGAGGATACCTTTTCTAGGTTGGTGTATAGGCTGATCTTAAGAGTCAATGGGTAAATAAGTAAAAGGACTATGTTTGTTAAAGAGCCATAGAGAATATTACAATCAGTATTATATGGATCATAAACAAAACATTGGAATAGAGAAAGTAACTCTGTACTGGAATATATTATCATATGCTTTTGGCTTCTTTCAGCTACCAGAAAAGCTCTAATGTTGCTGTATTTATTATACTAGCATTAGCAGCTTTGTTCACTATTCACTTTGGCTTGATGTAATCAAGGGGGAGGAATGTGTTAAATTTACTCTCCCTTTTTTTCTTTTATAATCCTGTTGCTTAGCATAAGAACATGTGAGAATTATTTCACTTTATCCTCATATAAATTTGTGTGTAGCTGAAAGCCTGTCTGCTAACAGAAGAAACTTCTATCTCTAAGTACTACTCTAGGACAATGGAAATAAGTGGTGTGATGTATTATTCTATCTTTCATTAAAAACAGTAGAAATATATCTGTAGGTTAGCAGATATAAGCACAATTTGTTTCAGTACAAAATAAAATAAAACAGTAAAATAATAGGTATTTATGGAAGTTTTAAATTTACTTTTGTAAAGCATGAATTAGCTTTAACATCTCATTGTGTTTCCTGCCTGAAATGAGTTGCCTTGATATACGTCACTTCACAGCAACACTATTCCTGTGGTTTAACCATTCATAACTAAACTGAAAGAGCATGCAAATTAGGATATTGTAGCTAAAATTCTTTGACTTTATCTGCATGTACAAAGTGGATGATTTAACCAAGTTTCCATGTGTTGTATTTTTTCAACATATTACTTTCTTTAACTTTCATAGATTCACAGATATTTGGGGCTTATTTGTAGACTAAAACTAGTCTTCAATTGTATATAAAATGATGTTGGAATTTTCATTCATTTATATTAAGTGACATCACTATTTTTCATGAAAAAATATCATGTTATTTATATGTCAAAATGTAAGTTGGCATTATTGAAGCAGGAATTCATTATGAAATTGGATTTCCTTTTCTTGTTCAATCACTGATTCATGTATTTTTTAAGTGAACAAATATTTACTAACACATACTATATCCTAGGTGCTATTCTGAGAGCAGGGGAATGTTGGTAAACAAAAATTACACACTTTTCTCAGTGTTCTCAGGAAGCAAAGAGGTCCGTTTGGTTCTAGTGAAGTGAGCCAGGAGGATAGTACGAGAGATGATGGAAGACCAGCAACACAATCAAAGAGAAAAGGATAGTTCTTAAAGAAATTAAGGGATTATTTTTCCCCTTGCGTGAAATGGAAGTTTCAGAGACTTTTCTTTGGGGGAGTAAGTCTTTACCAAAATCACTTTTTCTACTCTATGGGGATAATTTGAAAGCAGAAAGTTAAATAGGAAGCTATTTCTACACAAAAAAGAAGAGAGTGATTTGGAACAATTGGCATTTGCTGAAATACAGGATGTACACTGTAAAAGAATGAATCAAACATACCCAGGGTTTTGCTTATTCTGTTTATGTTTGTTTGGTATGTTTTTCAGGAGTTTGTTGTTTTTTTTTTTTTTTTTTTTTTTTTTTTTTTTTTTTTTTTTTTTTTTTTTTTTTTTTTTTTTTATCTGAGTATCTGGAACAATTCAACATTTTCTGATAAGGGAAAGATTGTGGGAAGAGTGTGTTAGGTACCATGGTGAGGGAGATCAACAGTTCTCTGCTGATTTCAGTTTTGAAATGTTTTTAGACTTCTGTGATAAGAAGACAGTTAATTACATGAATTTGGTTTTCCAGGGAACATTCCAAACTGGATGTATCTACATGAGTTCACCAGGGGAGAAGCTGTCCTATGGTAGAATCTGAGTCCTTCAACACTTAAAGATTGGAGAATGAAGAGTAACAAGGAAAGGAAACAATAAAAGATGATCCACATAAGGAAAACATTCAGGATGGTAGGATTCTGGAAGCAAGGGAGGAATATGGATCAACTGGATTGCATGTTGCCAATAGAAAAGTTAGGATGATAAATAAGAATAGACTCAAAAATTTTGTAATGTAGAGATTTGTGAGGTCCTTGGAAAAAGAGATGTTAGTGGAAAAATGTAACTAAAACCCTGATTACATCTTTCAGCATTCTCAGTGGACAGGATAAAGAAAATATATGTCCTTCAGAGAATTTTACTATGAAAAGAAACAGAAAAAGAACACCTATGGAAGAGAGATGTGGTATAAATAGACAGGATGGTAAAAATCACATCGTATCTGTTATCTAAAAACAATTGTGCAGAGAGGACATTTTTCTTCAGTATTTGGAAGGACAAGCTAAAGATATTCCAATCACTAGAGTGTTTTTGTTCTGAGAACCTTGAGAGTTTGGAGCTGAGTTCAGAATCATTATGAGCACTTTACATAATTCAAGCTTCAGATCCTTGAATTTGCAGTTTGAGATTATTGCATATTTAATTCATTATTTATTTTACTGTTAATTGGAGGTTTAAATGTTTTGAACACTGAATATTATTTTAACTTGTTTATCATGACTCTGGAAATAAATTCATGTCTAACATCAGATAAGTCTGAAAAATTCCTGCATTGAATTTTATTCAGTTTAGTTACAATATGGGCATGCATATGTATATCATTCAGTGGAGTTATTTTGGCACTATTGCTCATTTAAAAGAGAATGCCTTGTTGGGAGAGAACTTGGATTGACAGCTCTTGAATTGATATCCTCCTTTCTTATTCATCAAGCAGGTACATAGAATGAGCATTCCTAACTTTAAGTTCTATTTTGCCATAGACTATAGTGTTTGTGTTTCTCATATTTACAGTTCCTAAGCAAAAATTGTATGAGATTCCTGAGAAGTAATTATCTGAAAGCATGGGAGTTTGTTTTTATTTGGGGCAGCCAAGTATGGTGTGGGGTGTTACTAAGGAGAATACGAATGTTAAAATTGCATCAAAGTTACACTAAATTATCTCACTTGAAATTCCAGATATAAAATGGTCAAAATAGTATAAACTAGCTCCATTATATTCAAAACACATCCTTAAGAATGTGTCTTCAGGAATTTTCAATGTCTTTCAAATTTAAAGTCCCACTTGTTTTGGATTTTTCAAACTGAGCTTGTTATGCCCTGTACCTCATTCATGCATGTTATAGGTACTTCAATGCTGACAAAGTAAAGGCAAAAAGAAGCAGTAATGTTGGTCGGTGGACAAGGCAGAGGTTCATTTCATAAGATGATGAATTATGGGTAAGAAAGTTAAAAAATGTACCTTCTTTGATTATTGTGAAAGTGAGTAGCTTACATATGGGAAAATCTGTTCTGTTATCTTGGATTTATCAAGAAACTGGCACTTCAAGCCCACATCTTATAACAGTAGTAAATAAGTTTGTTTGGAAAAAAGCATTTCTTTATAGTACCAACACCTTAATCACTGTTTTGGCTTATAATTCCTCTTCAGGACTTAGTTTTCACACATAAACATATTTGAGATTTTGACTTTTTATTACAAATTTGAAAAGTTGACTAAAGTATGGTTGGGTACACAAAGGAATAAGATGCAAAGATTTCAAATTTTGTTTTCAAGAATCTTCTTATAATAAGAAAAATAGAAAAACTAGTGAGTAGTAAAGTTGCACCTAATTTTGTGGTAAAATAACCTCTCTTACAATTAATATTTATCTTGATAGTCAGGATATGCATATTTTTCTATTTTTTATACTTTGTGAAGTTTTACAAGGATAGCATATAGATTTTTTTTAAGTAGAAACCCGGTGGCATATTTAAATTTCTTATTTATAGGGTAGTTATTGTGTTTAGGTTATAATAAACCCATTGAATTTGATGACAGTGAATTTAGAGCATGAGTTTTCAAATTTTTCCAGTAGAAGATTATTTTGTTAATGTAAAAACATACCTGGTAGCACCCACAATAAAACAAATATTAAATAATAACTAAATATGTTAATATCTAATATTGTGGACCTATAATCCCTCGATTTTTCAATATTTTTCCACTCTTCCTTTCTCCTTTCCTTTCTTGCTTTTAGAAAACTGATCATCAAAATTTGAAGTCTGTGGTAGAAGTGGTAGACACATTTGCATAGCTAACTGGAGTGTATTGATATCATGTCTATGACTTGCTGTTGAACTTTTTTTTTAATTCATTGGGAGGATTTCACATAGCATTAATGGAAAAATAGGGATGGATAATGAGCTCTTTGATGTAGAAGTCATTCGTCATTCCAATAAGGTATAGAAAGAGGAGATAAAGAAAAGTTCTGACTTCAGAACTGACTTGGGCTAAATAGCCAAGGAGACTATCCAACACATGCCAGTATGGTAGCAGACAGTGATTTGCGTTGAGCAGTGGTCCTTCTGATACTTTACTCCTTAGAAGCATGTACTTGAAAGATTTCTGCCAAGCAAGACACATCACATGTGAGTGTCACTTGGGAAAGGTGGAGGAAATGGGCTCAGATTATGTGTGCTCTACTTTTATGTGAGATAGAGTACTCTGTCTCAATTCCTTGGAAATTCCAAATGTACTTGAGAAAAATGCTACAGTTATGCTGAATATAATTTGAAAAATGCTAATTTGGACTATTGAGTTACACAATATACAAATATAGCAATGTGCTTGACTCACAAAACGGCAGAGCATTTCATTGGTACATGAGCTAACAAATAGGACTGAAAGAGCTAGAAAGGGAGGAGGAAAAGACTTTATATCATGGAAGGCATATGAGGAGTATTCAGAGTTGTGAGTGGTTAACCATGTGAATGCTTTTCATATTTTCATTAAGGAAATACCCATTGTGTATTGTACCATGCCTCATAAACTGTGATAATCCCTGGGGAAAAAAAACACCCATATACTTATTTTTATGTAGAGTTTAGTCATTTTTTTAAATTTATAATTTTGTAGAGTTATATGCTCAATTAACCACATTAAAGAGAGGCTTTCTACTCAGACCACAGAGTTATTTCGGGAAGCACTGACATTTACTGGTGACACAAAATGCAAATTGTAAAAAATAACAAATGCATCTACTTAATAAGAAGAAGAGCTAGAATTATCTCACATTTCAGTTGAGGAGAATTAAATGTAAAATGAAGCTTTAACTTATATAGTATAACCACAAAAATGTCCTGGAGGTCATTATACACTAAAGAATGATCACAATTATTTAGTATCATTAATCTGGATGTTTTTAAGTGTGTTACTTAATTTTTACACTTTTATTTCTGTTTGAGATTTTAATTTTAAGTGAAAAGAAAATGTAAAAGTATTACAGAGACATCTGTTGTGGCTACGATTTATGTGTGACATTACATTAATCCCACATAATATAATTAGAATAAGACTTGTTAATAATCACAGACTTCTACTGCACAGGAAATTATTTTAAATTTAAACAAGAAAAACATGAAATCCTAGATAATATTTTCTAAAAATAATTCAAAATAGGCTAAACTTAAAGTATACTTTAGTCTTGACCAAATCATTATAACACTACTAGCTATCACTATCTCTCACAATGTCCAACTTTATCAAAGACACTGTCACATTATTTCCTTTGGAAAGCATAAGGTCAATCATAGATGGACACAGGTAGTTTCTTTTTAGTTGCATCATATTTCTTCCTTTCTTATATATTATTTCAGTATCTATATTTCCTATGTATTATACCCTGTTTTTAAATTTTGGAGATGAGGTACTGCCTATACCACAGATATGGACCATAGAACTGTGTAACACAGATTCAACTACACACTCATCATTAGGATCTGAATCCTTCAGTATTTGTTTGCTTGTTTATATCCAAGTTTCAGTATGATGGCATTAGTTAGAAGATTGGAAAGAAGAAATGATATTTTTAAGAACTGAAGCTTGGGCTTCATTTCTTTCAATATGACCAGATAAATATTTTGAAATTAACCTGCAAACACAAAGTACAAAGAATGCTTCCCCTCTCCCCACCCCAACCCTGCTCTCAGAGACCAGAGGTATTACATTTCTCAGAGAGAAAGAGACAGATAGACAGACAGACAGATAGACAAGAAAAGAAATAAAACACAGGCATTCCCTATGCTCCCAACAAATTAAGGGACACTCCTGTGGCCCTAACCCACAGGTAGGGAAGAATAGGGAGAAAGGGGAAAGGAAAGGAAAGATTTCATTGAAGCAACCTAACTAAGGACACCTTCTGTGATTCAGACTATGAAATATTTCAATATCTGTAATAGTAAAACAAGTTAAAAAATACAGCTAAAGGACAAGATATGATATGGAATAATAGGTATATTTGAATAGAACCAAGAGAGATATGCTAAAAATAAATTGAGATCTAAATTTCAATAAAACAGCTAAATACATCATTTTAATTACCTCTCTCAGACCGTTAGCATGAGTAACCTAGAGCAGGTTGAGGAAACAGAAATTGTTAATATGCAGGTGCTCAGAAGCAAGATAAGCTAGGAACTCACTAAGGCATTCACATCTGGAGAATAGAGAAAAGGTGGATGATGCTAGAAATAAATCCAAAAGAACTTATTCAATAGTTTTTGCCTCAAAAGTCAGTGATTATCATCAAAATTCTGTGTCTAGAGGGACTTTGGAAGCACAAACTTGACTCAGCCTCCCACCCACCACATTTTTTTGATTCAGGGATATATAGGCCAGTAGTTCATAAATACAAGGTCTGAAATACCTCTGAAATTCCAATGCTGTCTATGTATGCCTGCTGTGTAAAGTAAATTTCTTTACATATTGGTTTCAAATTAGAATCCCTTAAAATGAATAGTGGTGTTGCTAAAAGTTAGATGGTTGATGAAATTGTGGCTCTTTACAATCGTTCCAGATTAGAGCTAGTTCTGGTCAGTGAGTTATGCCCTCCTTTGGGAAACAAAGGACAAAAAATACAGAAAATATCTGGAGGGTTGCCAGTCAGTCTTTTCCCAGTTAATATTCTCTGGATTCATTTGAAAAGTAGAGAAAAACTAAGGAAAAACTCTCTGGCCTGGGCCCATATGGCTGTGGTTTAAGGGAAGGGTAGCTTTCAATGAGCAAACTCTTGGTGCTTCAAGAGTAGGACCCTTAGGAGCAATCGTGCAGCTGTGGATAGTCAAATGTCAGGAAGAGAAGGTATGTGCTAAGGATTTTGTTTTTCTTTTTGTGGACCAAGGAAGCATGACCAAAGAGTAAATGACCAAGATATCAAAAGTTATGAATTCTATTATGCTTTACCTTGAAAAATACTTAAAGTGCACTTAATTTAGCTTCTTAGATATGCATCTGCAGAGAATTCAAGTGATTTATCTCAACAGAGTGCCATTTGTTTACAATAGAAATAAGACAATGACATAGAACAATTTTTACATGTACATTATTCATTATATGCAAAATGAATTTTTCATATTTTGCTTCCTTCTGGTCTTTCTAGTCATGAGGTTTCCTACTACTACATATGAATAGCTAACTGAATGAAAACCATAATTACTTATTAAAATATAGATATGGCTCAGAATTTAGCACTGGAAATAAGGAAGCTACCACTTACTCAAAAAATTGATGTAATAAGTTTCCTTTATCAACTTAATTTTTCTTGTATGATATGCCTCACAAGGGAAACATTCCTGTAACTGTTCATTTATTTCCAGTCATTTTGATATTAGAAATCAGAATTTCTTATAAATTGTGAACTTTAAAATTCAATGTATGTAATCCTTAGAAAAATCATTAACAGAAATATTTCAATTTTACAAACCTTAAGTTTATATTAAATTGTAATTTTGTTAGAATGAGGCAAGGAGACCAAATACAACTTAATATGCAGACAAATTACATACAGTGGTTGGGCTGTTGACCAGTTAAGGGTCACTCATCATTTACACATTGAATCTTTTGGTGAAGAGAGCCCTACCTGGATCTATTTACTCTTGAGTAAATCTCCAAATGGAATTATTTTTTATTTATTATATTAAGAAATTTATTTCTTGAACAAACAAGCTTCTAATGAAATTATATATACATATAAATTCTGAAAATTAGATTTAATACTGAGTCCCCCAATTACCTACCCTTATCCCTCCCTCCCCCCCCCCACTTCCCAATACATCTCTACAAATGCCTTAGGTTGGATGACATTACACCTTATCCTGATTTAAAAGATGATAATAGACTTCCTTTCTAAATGGCCAGGGTCTAGCTCTAGCCTCCACAGATGAGTGAAGACATTCAATGTTTGGTTCTCTGGGATATGCTGATTTCACTCAGCATAATTTCTTCCATAGCCATCTATTTACCTTCAATGGCTGAAATATCATTGTTTCTAATTGCTGAGTAAAAATCCATGGTATATATGCACCATAGTTTTTGGATCCATTCATCCAGTGAGGGACATCTGGGTTGTTTCCATAATTTAACTATTGTAAATTGAGCTGCTATGAACATCCATTTTGCTGTGTCACTATAATGTGCTGATTCTAAATCCCCTGGAAAAATACCCAAGAGAGGAATAGCAGGATCATATGGTGGGCTCATCCCTAGGTTTTTGAGGATTTTCCATATTGCTTTCCAGAGAGTCTGTACCAGTCTGCAGTTCTACCAACACTGTGCTAATGTGCCTATCTTTCCACAACCCCTCCAGCATCTATTATTGTTTATTTTTTTCATTTTTGTAGAATATTTGTTCTGGAGTACCTCAACAGTGACATTCTCTCTCAGTTAGGCAGTCACCTCAAGTAAGAGTTGGTGTAGCCAAACTCAAGTTTCATGTAGACAAAATTATTCCCCTTTGGATAATGACAGACCATAAGTATTTCTTTCAGCCGTGCGTGGTCTTTTCCCTGGGTTATAGACCTCAGTGCACTAGTAGGTTCATTATTCATTTTTCTACCATTGGTGTTTACCCAATTAAGTATAAAATCACTCACAGCCAAGATCCTTCTGATTATTATTATTTCATTGTCATTTTTAAAGACAGACACTGATAAAGAAGTGAAAATTTATAACCATACTTCCAGGGCATATAAGTTAACAAACCAAATACACAGATCAGCTCACATATTTCTTCCTTTAGTAACTGTTGTTGGAATTCAGATCCCTAGTTTAGATGTTTGCTCTACTTTGAATGCGCTGATGTTTACTGTGGGAGTATAGAGTTTACAATAAAGCTTGGGTAACCATTTGCCATTCAGATTAACTTAAGCCATATTCTTTCTTCAAAGTCTACCATATGAAAAAATTATCTGAACTTGACTCATTAGTATGAAGTATTGAAAACACATGGGACAATTCTAGGCAAACTTTTTCATCTTATAATGCCGCTAAAGGCCTGTAATCAAAGCACATCCAGTTAGCTACATAAGAAGCTATTAGCTTGTTTGAGGTCTAAACAAAGGGTAATATAATTGCTGGGTTTTCCTCCTTACTGCAGATATCAGCCAGGCATGTTTTTTTTTTTCATCAAAGTCAATCACTGCAGACAGTCAGTCTGACCAAATAGCATTAAGAAGATTTCTCCTCAATAATAAGAGCTTTTAAAAAATTTGCCTGCATCATATTAAATACTCTTTAAACTCTCTTATTCAATTTGACTGGAAAAGTTCTGTAGTACTAAATCACAAGTGGACATTTCTCAGCAAACTACAAACTCTGAGCAATGTGAAACTATAGATGAAGAAGTATAAGCCATATTTGGGGGTTATAGTTCCTCTAGGCATTCACTTAACAAAACAAAGTGCTGAGTTGGGCGTGCTGCTATTCTTTAAGAGTGTTTATTACAAGCATTTTATGGCATCAGAGGATTTTTTTCTTTCTCCTATTACTAGTCAGTAAAATTCCATTACCCAATGCTATCAATTTTGATTTAGCAATACTTGCTTGTTTCGTTTGTCATTTGAGCTTTCTAATATAGAAGCTAGTAAAGGTGCAGACTTTAGTCAAATTACGAGGATAGGAAAATGCAATGAGTTTTTATTTTGTTTTATGCAAAAGTATCTAAATAGCTGTAAAATGGCAAGGAACTAGCACCATAATAAGGTTATAAGCTTCATAGAACCTATTTGATTTGCATTCTGCTTATAAACATTGCAAAGAGGTCATTATCAACTAAAATAAGTTTAGATAGAAAGCATGTTTAGAGGCTTCTAGAAATAAAAGTATTACTAAAATTTGAAAATCTTATCTATTATGGCACTTTATAATTCATATAATTGCACAATTATACACCAATGATAATAATTGATACAGACCTAGAGGAGAACTTAAAATAATCCCATTCAGCTGCCTTGTATTTTTGGTAAAGGAATAACAGTTCAGCAAAGACAAAGTCTGGGTACCTGTACTTAGCATGCCAAGTCCACCTCCCCCATTGCCATGTGGACGTCTCCATTTTACAATGTTTTTCATGTGAAAGAGTAAAAACAAACTCACAGGACTAAATATATTAAAATATAAAAATTTTAATACTAATTAAGAAATTCCTTATTTCTGAGAGCTGAAGTGTATTGGATCTCTTGGGCTAAAATGCATCACCTAAAAGCTCTTTATGGTTATGAAGAATGAGTTTTGTCAACATTAACCACACTAGAGCAGTTCCAACATGTCCCCTAAACTCCTTCATGTAGGCCATGTTTTATAAATCAAACCTGAACTTATGAGTTAGTTTAAATTTGATCTCAGTCACCAATTAACTGTGAATCTACCATTGATTCAATAGACTAATATCAAATAGAGTTTATGCTGTTCGTCAAAACCCAATTCTCCTAGAGCTCAT
The DNA here is from genome assembly GCA_004027875.1 of Aplodontia rufa. Taxonomy (NCBI): domain Eukaryota; kingdom Metazoa; phylum Chordata; class Mammalia; order Rodentia; family Aplodontiidae; genus Aplodontia; species Aplodontia rufa. The sequence goes on from PVKS010009939.1 coordinate 25,318, forward strand.
GGTGTTTACATGTTAGAAGTGTGAGACTTGCAGCAGAAAGGGTGGAGAAAAATGAAATTATGTTAGATAGCAATATGTGCTATGAGAGGGGGAAATATAACAAAGGAGGAAAATAAGGGGTGTTGAAGGTTTGGCACTGAAATTTTGAATTGAATTGTCAAAGATAGTCTTAACAAGAAGGTGATATTGGAATAAAAATCCAACAGAGGGAAACAACTAGCAATTGAAATAGCAAAGGAGTTTCAAATGCAGAAGTGTTCACATAGTGGGTGTAAGAAGCATCTTTAAATCTGTGCAAAGGGAATAAAAATATTGCTTTTCCTATCTGAGACTTGTTTGAAACAGCAAGAGAAAGCAGTTCATAGGATTTCATTTCTATTCTAGCTTCATTCCATAAGCTAGAATTTTTATTATTATTGTAACTAACATTATGACTAGAAAATAAAACTAAGTTGTGAATATTTCTTAGTAAGGAGGTGTGGGGGGATAGCAATGATGACTTGAGGCTCTTGACACTGTTCCCTTAGCTGATTGCTTTACCTCAGGGCTGCTTCTCTTCAGAGCATCTGATTCAATCAGTGTAAGAGATACTCAGTGTAAAGTTCATAGACGGAGTGCAGCTAATTAAGAGACCACATAGGACTCCGCATCTACCTTCCTGTTGTTGCAGTCACAGGAAGTTTCACACACAGATGACCAATTGCTGTGACTTGTAAAACATTTTGAAACTATAGTGATTTACTCATGCTCCTTTAACATTTTTAGATAATAATAACCACTTCAAATGAAAAATAAAAACTTAGGCTGGGGCAATGGCTCAGTGGTTACAGTGCTTGCTTGGCATGTGCGAGTACACAATTTCAAACCCCAGCACCACGAACACAACAAAGTCTCAGAGCAACGGAGGCCAAATGACAAACTAAATAAAATTGATTCTCTCTCTCTCTCTCTTTCTCTCTCTCTGTCCCTCTCTTTTAAAAAAATTTAAAAAATAAAAACTTGAACTGTGGTTGTCATTTTGCAAACATATTCAGAGCTTCGTTTTCACTTGGCTTTCCATTAGTATATATCTGGCAAAGCACTAGTTACTAGTCCTTTAGTCAGTCATCCTTGGGGTCAGTGTGGTATGGGATCAAACAATAAGGCACCTTTTTCAAATTATAACCACTTTCACTATGGTTTTCTAAATCCCTTGTCCCTAACTCTCTTCTCCATAACTTTTTCTTCTTCTCAAAGAATGATCTCAGTTTGCATCCCAACTCTACCAGATACCAAATATAAACTTAGATTAGGCATTAATCCTCTTGAATGTCCAAATTCCATTTCCTTTACAAGAAAGATCTAAATATCTTTTGGGGGACCATAGGTCCCACCCTCCTCTTTCAATTTTTTTTTTAGGTAGATTTTTAGTCAATTATTATTGTGATTTAAGAGTCCTGGATGCCAGTTTATTACCTTTTTTAATCCTATACACAGCTTTAATTCCCCTTTACTTAACAGCAAAGGGAAAAACAAAGAAAACTATTTAGTTAATGGAAAAATTCTCCATCATGTGTACACAACTGTATGTGTATTTTCAAAATTTAATAAATTATGTAATTAACATGAATGAAATTTCCTTTGTGAAAGTAAATCCCAATAGAGCTTACTAAAAAAAAATAGACAAGATGGTTAAGTTTAAAAACTGAGGGACTTTTTCTTATACGTTAGTAGTATTCAATGCTACATTAAAAATTAAAAGCATATGGGTATAAATTGCATGTAGCTAGTCATTGATATAAATTATTATTTTATTCTGACAGTTTTATGAAATGGACAATAAATAATAAATTTTAAATACATACCTTTTTCCCTGTCATATCTTCTAATGACTATTTTGTGTTATAGTTAGTTTGTACTTTTGTGGTGATGATGGGGTAAAAACAGTGGATTTAAGATTGGGAGACATTATAAGATCAATGATCACAAGAAAAACACAGAAATTTGGAGGCAGGGGAAGGTCATCAAAGTTTTGGAAAGAGAGAGTCAGATATTGTTTCCATCATCTGTCAATAATGTAGTTTGGTGTTGAGAAAGTTGGAAAAGCTACTGATTTTTCTTTGTCCTTTACAGTATAATTCTTGTCTTTGCTACGTCCTCAAGGTAACTTCAGCAGTTGTCATTACTGGTCTGTAAGTCTTCAAAGCCATTTTCTTCTTTCAGATATGTCACTGTGCTGAGATATGTCACTGGGAATTCCTGTGGACACTCAAGAAGTTGCCTTTCTCCACAATTTCTTGTGTTTGTCCTATGCTAGTTATAACAGCTCCCCAGATTCTGTAACAGATAATCCACTCCATGGGAGTGGATTATCAATGAGGAAGGAATATTTTACTGAATGTCATGGCAGAGACCCAAGAGATGTTTCCTTCACTTTGTGGATGACTTCATTACAAATTGCCCTTGGAGTCATGGCTCCCCAAGAATTCTGTCTTCTAGTATACCAGGGCTGCTTGTCCTTGTTAATCCTGTCTCTCCCTCTTTCTCAATTGGCAGGTCCCTCTAGCCCTCCAGCTCTTCCAGACCTGAATAATTACATACAAGCCCATCATCCCACATGGCAAACCATATACTCTCCTTAGAAATCCATTTAGGAAGACTACATATAAATGTTGTTTTCACTGTCACATAAAATTCAAAACATAATAAGAAAGAAAATTCATCAAATTTTAAACATTTTTGACAGCAATTATTTTATTTGTCATTTTTTTGCATGAATATAAACTAAATCCCCATGTCTATGCCACCTGTTAATGATCTATCATTGCCCTTTCCCTACTTCCTCCTATTGCCTGATTATTGCTATTCATATAGGCTTTGGATGACCGTTCTAATTTTTTTGAGACATAGATAAGGTTTATTGAAGAAGGCAGAAACACATTCAAGGGAGAATGTATTCTGGCTGTCTCAAGAGTGAGAAGCAGCCCTGACTCGAGCTGGAGGTCCAATAGTTACAGAGAGGTTGTATCAAGGGCTGGACTAGAGGTGGATCCAGGGTGGAGTTGCACAATTCCATGCCAGTTTTTCTGTTCCTGGGTTATTTCCCTCAGTTTTAAAGGTGCAGGCCAAGGACATAAAACAAAGACATCACTCAAGATTTATAACAGTGCTTTCCCCACCTCAATGGCTTGAGGGTGTTTCCACCAAGATTCAGTATTTCTCTCTCTTTATCCTAAATCCCTAACTCTAAACCATAATATTCTCAAAGGAAATATCCTATTTACTTCTGAATTGATAACTTAAAACTTAAGGACTCACAGAATAGAGGAAAGAGCTTTTATTTAAAAATACCAAATGCTTGCAACTGGATGTGGTGGTGCATTCCTGTAATTCCAACAACTGAGGAGGCTGACGAAGAAGGATTTCAAGTTCTAGGCCCACCTCAGCAATTTAGCAAGGCCCTAAGCAATTTAGCCAGACCTTGTCTCTAAAGTATATAAAAAGGGGCTTTGATTGTAGTTCAGTGGTAGAGTGCTTGCCTAGCATGTATGAGGCACTGAGGTTGATCCTTAGGACCCCATAAAAATTTTTAAAAAATAAAAGTATTCAGTTAATCTACAGCTAAAATAAGAAGAGTAAATTAAAAGGACTGGGAATGTGGCTCAGTGGTAAAGTATCCCAGCATACAATCTCTGGAATCAGAGATTAATTAATCAATTATGTTTCAAACCAGTAATTATTTAATTAATATTTTTCCAACATTTTAATTCTGCCTTTTAAAGCCCATTCATCAAATATTTTTGTGGTGTCAGAGGCTAGAAGACAACCTAGAATTTGATTTTGATTTTAATATCTCCACTACTGCAGTGAGGCTACATGCAGTTTATTGTTTCCCATTTTTTTTAAATTGAGGAGTTGTGTGGTTATACAATCATAAATGCATGTAAAGAAACAATATGATATGCATCTGATTCAAATCCAGAATCTCCTCCACATCACACACAACCCAGTCTTTTGATTCTTCTATATTTCCCTCATAGAATAGATATAAATGTGTGTTTTTTTTTGTGTGTGTGTGTATTTGTGAATTTTCCAGAATTAAATGATAGTGTAAGTATTATTTGGTTTCTCAGTATGCTACATTGTTGATTATCTCCCTAGATCATTCCCTTTTCTTCCTTCCTCTCCCCTCCCTTGCACCTCCCTACTCAATCCTACCCATCTACAGATCTATAGTTACCCTAGATGGTGTTGCTGCACCTTTGATGGGTCTAATACAAAAGTTTGACTACCTTTCAACCAAGCCTGCATTTTGCTCTAGCCATCAAAATGAGGGAAAACATTGGAACCATGCATCTCTGGGTTTGGCTAATTTCACTCAGCATGATTTCTTCCATTGCCATCCTTTTACCTTAAAAAGCCATATGACCATTGTTTCAAAAGCTGAATAGAACTCCATTATATGTATATACCAAGGCTTTTGGATCCATTCACCCACCAAAGGGCATCTAAGTTGGTTACAAAATTTAGCTATTGTAAATTGAGCTGCAATGAACATTGATTTTGCTGTGTCACTGTAATGCGCTGTTTCTAACTACTCTGGGAAAATATCCAGTAGAGGGATTGCTGAGTCATATGGTGGATCCAACCCTAATTTTTTTAAAGAGTCTCTACACTGTTTTCCAGAGCAGCTGGATCAGTCTGCAATTCCACCAACAGTGTGCTAGTGTTCCTATCTCCCCACATCCCCTCCAGCATTGCTGATTGTTTATCGTCTTTATTTTTGGCATCTGACTGTTGTGAGATGAAATCTTAATGTAATTTTGAGTTTCATTTCTCTGATTACTGGTGATTTAGAAAACTTTACCATGTATTTATTGGCTTACTTGACTGTTATAATTTTTGTTGTTAATTGACAGAATCATGACATCTTAATCTGATAGTGTACATGGAAATATTTAGACTTTTTTATGTTTGTTCACATTTCCTTTGTGAATTAGAATATGATTTATTTTGCAGAAGGATTCATGTGCTGCTGAGAATAGGGTAAACTCAGTCAATTTGGGGCAGTATATTCAATTGATGTCTTTTAAGTCCATTTGATTTATTGAGTTGTTTAGATTGGACATCTTTTTATTGTTTCTGTTTTGTTTGTTTCTTTTGCTTTGATGATATATCTGTTGGAGATAGAGGAATATTGTCTTTCAGTATTGTTGTGTTGGGATCCATAAGAAGTTTTATGCCATGGAGTATTTTTTTCCACATTCTTTGGAGCATTGGTGTTTGAAGCAGAGATATTTTCTAAGGTTATATGTTCCTGTTTTACTGTTCCCTTTACTAGGATCTAGTGGCCTTCTAAATGTCTTATGATTAGTTTATGGTTGAAATCTATTTTGTTGGATATAAGGGTTCATCACCAGCTTCTTGGGCCATAAGACTTGTAGATTTTTTGCCATACTTTCACCTTCAATGTATGTCTGTGTCTGTAAGATGTGTCACCTATAAGCAAAATAGTGTTGAATTTTTTTTTATCCAATCTGCTAATAAATGCCTTTTGATTGGTGCCCTGAGACCATTCTCTTCAGAGTTAGGATAGTTATGTGGTTGTGATTCATATTGTCATGTTTTATTAGTGAATTCTGTGCTGTCCTGTTTGTATTTTGATAGTATGTATTTTTTATTTCCTTTTCATGGGATTTCAGATTTGTTTTCTTATTCTCCTATAACGAGTTTATCTTTGAGAATTCTTTGTAATACTGGTTTCTTATTTCTGCATCAAATTTGAAACTGAGTTTTGCTGGGTATAGTATTCTTGGGTGGAGATTGTGGTTGTTCAGAGATGGAAATACCTCATTCCAGGATCTTCTTGCTTCTATGGTCAGAGTTGTAAATTCAGAGATGGTCCTTATTGGTTTGTCTCTGAATGTTATTTGGCATTTCTTTCTTGCAATTTTAATATCCCTTGCTTGATTTCCCTGTTGTATATTTTGAATATGGTGTGTCTCAGTGTGATTCCCATTTGACTAAGCCTATTGGGTATCCTATATGCTTCCTGGATGTGCATTGTGACTCTACTGTAATATGGTAAAATTTCCTTTAACTATTTTATGATAATGTTATTTATATCATTTGTTTGCATTTTGACCTCTTCTTGTATCCCAAATACTCTTACATTATTTCTTCTGATTACATCCCAGACATTTTGAAAATTCTTATCATGCTCAGTATTTTTTCCTTTTTTATCTTTTGTGTTCTCAAGCTAACTCAGCCTAACCTCATTGTTGGAAGTTCTTTCATCAAGGGCTGAGGTTCTGTTTCAAAAAAACAGAATGCTTCATGAATTTGCATGCCTTCCTTGAGCAGGAGCCATGCTAATCTTTTGTGAATCATTACAATTTTAATGTGAGCTTCAAAGTGCACAATTATTATAATCACTTCTGCCAAGTTTTGTCACTGTTTAAAGTGTTCAGGATTTTCTTAAAATGTGTCTGGTATTTGATTGCAGTGATACAAGTGTTTCTTGAATTTTAGTCCTGGGTTCTGTGCTGTCTAGCTGATAACCTGCATCTGTGTACTTGACACCTCTGTTTCTGAGTTTCCGTTCCTCTTTAAATATGTTAGTATATTTTGATGACTTTGAGGAAAACCAGTCATATTCTAAAAACTTATTAACCTCCAATATATTTTTATGAAAACAAATATCCCAAATTGCACATAGCCCCACTCCAAGTTACATTTTCACTTAGTATCATCAAACCTTTTTGTGCTGCTTCAGTTTCTACTTCTGCAAGGAGAAATTTGATACTGTGAGTATTTAGGACTGTTTAATAAAAACTCTGTACAGATTAACTTATGGTATTCTGCAAGCAAGCATCAAGCCTTTTACAGCAAGGAAACTGAGGCTTAGGGAATGATCCAAAATAACTGACATCATTATAAGCTTGGATCCAGACTCAGATCTTCTAACATTAATATTTCTTTTAGGGAGCACTGTTATGTTTCCCAAAGCCAAGTAGCCAATACTATTTTCTAACTTGCTATATTTGTCCAGATTCCCCAAGAGATAACAAAATAAATCATAAAAAGAAAGCAAAGAACATTTAACCTTTGGTTATTTTTTTTAAGAGAGAGGGAGAGTGAGAGAGACAGAGAAAGAGAGAAACAACTTTATTTAGTTTTTTTCACATGGCCTTAGTTGCTCCAACACTTAGTTGTGTACATGTTGCTGGGGTTTGAACCCGGGTCCTTGTGTTTGCCAGGCAAGTGCCAAAACCTCTGAACTACCACTCCAGCCCTGACCTTTGGTTTTTTGAGACTAGATTATTTCACTTTAATATCCTCCAATTCCATCCATTTGTCAGCAAATGACATAATGTCATCCTTCCTTATGGCTGCAGGATATTCCATTGTGTATACATGCGACAAAATCTGTATCCATTCACTAGTTGAAGGGCAGCTTGGTAGGTTCCATTGCTTAGCTCTTATGAATTGTGCTGCTATGATTATTGATGTGGCTTCATCACTGTAATGTGTTGATATTAAGTCCTTTGGATATATATAAAGGATTGGGATAGCTGGCTCAGATGGTGAACCTATTTCTACTTATTTGAGCAATATTCATACTGTTTTCCAGAGGGGTTGTTACAGTTTTCAGTTCCAAAAACAATGTATAAGTGTACTCTTTTCCCCACATACTCACATTTATTGTTGTTCATATTCTTAATTATTGCCATTCTAATTGGAGTGAGGTGAAATCTCAGTGTAGTTCATTTCCCTAATTCCTAGAGATGTTGAATATTTTTCATGTGTTTGTTGAACACTTGTGTTTCATCATCTGAGAAATTTCTGTTTAGTTCTTTTGCTCATTGATTAAATTATTTATTGTGTTAGTGTTGTCCTTGTTGTTATTTTTGTTAAATTTTTTGAGTCCTTTGTACATCCTAGATATCAATGCCAAATAGGGAGAAGAATACACAAAGGGGAAGGAAATGGAGGAAGGAGGAATGAAATAGGAAAGATTCATGGAAGGAATCAGACTTAATTTTCTCATGTTCATGTATGAACATATCATAGTGAATCTCATCAACATAAATATCAATGAGTCACCAAATTTTAAAAAAATGTAAGTAAATAATGGAAAGACTAATAAAGTAGAGGGAAGAGAGCAGAATGGTGTGTGTGTGGGAGGGGAATATTGGGGACTGAATTAGCATAAGTTATGCTGCATGCTTTTATTAAAATGTCAATGCTTATTCTATTGTCAAGTGTATCTAACAAGTACAGAGCGGTGGAGGATGGGAGTAGAAGGGGAAATACTGGGAAGTGAGTTAAAATAAAGTTTACTGCAAGATTTTATGAGTACGTCAATATATATCCATTTGTCAGGTATGTAAAAATAAATGGGGGTGGATGAAATGGAGGGAAGGGGAAAAACTGAAGACTGAATTACAAGTTAAGCTCCATTCTTTTACAGTTATGCCACTGTATAATCTTAAATCATGAAAACTAAAAAAAGAACCACTAAATTAAAAAAATAAAGAATCAGATGATAGCTACAAAAAACGCAGTTTAGGAATGAAATAGGCAAAGTTAGTGGAAGGAATCAGACACAGCTTGGTCATGTGCAAATATGAATATAATTTAGTGAAGCTCATCAATATACAATTCAATGAGTCACTAAAATAAATGGAAGGGGGCATTTAGTAAACAGCAGAAAGACCAGTACAGGGAAGAAAAAGGAGAAAGGGTTGGAGGATACAGGGTCCTGAATTAGAATAAGCTTTACTGCATGCCTTTACAAAAATGAAAATGTTTAAACCTATTGTCAAAAATGTCTAAAAAGAACCATGGATGATAGAAAGGGAGGACAAGGGGAAATGTTTTAACTCTGTTAAAACAAGGAACATTCTAAGCATTTAAAAGTATGCCACTGTATATACTATCATCATGTATGTAAAAAGCATTCTTCATAGGTATATTAATTATGTCCCTATAATCTGTAATTTAGGAAAAATATATGACCCAGAGAGAGAGGCAAGGGAGTGGGCATAGGATGTGGGGCAGTACTGGGGAGGGGGCTCTTGACCAAATTGTATTGTGTGCATCTATAAACATGTAACAACAGATCCCATCATTATGTACAACTATAATTCTCCAGTAAAAGATAAGAATAAATAAATATTATTGAACTTTATGACAAAAAATGTATTATGAAAATAATCAGGAAAGAAGTAGAAAAAATATAGGTATCTTTCTGGCTGTCCATAGCATACTTCTGGCACTGTCTCACGGGATATCTTCAGAGGCAAAATTTATTACCACATTTCACAACAAGGAGAAAATACTTTTTCCTGATTTTTCCTCAATCTCCCATTTCTTTTTGTTCAGCATTTGCCTTTTAGGTTGTTTATTTTCCATGAATTTCTGGTTTGCTTTGCCTGGCATCCTTCCATGATTGAATGCCTGGCATCCTTCCATGATTGAAAGTCCAGAGCGATTATGAATATTTTCACTTGTGAGCAGGCAGAGCAGCCTCCCTTGACAGCAATACCCTAGTAGTGTTCATGAGTTAGAGCAAGCATAGTACTAGCAACAGCAAGCCAGGCCTGTAATGGTGGCAATAAGACAAGCCAGTGCTAGCAGTAATGTGGTGAAAAGGTAAACAGCCAATCCAGGATGACACGTAAATAAAGTCTAACGTGCCTGACTCGAGATTGGTTAACACATGACTTGTTTGCTTCCTTTCTGATACTACTCTGTCTCCCTCAGAAAGTTTTCTGTTATTTTTCACTTTTGTATGTTGAGAGAATAAACAGCTTTTATCAGTCGGTAAAAAAGGAACACATGTTCATGGCAAAACAATATATCTCTAGTTCTTATAATATGCAATTTAAACTATTTGCTGTGGTATATATAAAGCCAATCACAGTCTAGCTTCAACTTGCTGCCACAAACATTCCAACATCAGCAATCCAAACTCACTCATAAATGTACCAGTTTTTATATCTATACCAAATCTATCACTTGATAATAAACAACAGAGAATCTCAGTGTTTGCACACAAAAACATTTATATATGTATAAATTATGGGTGGCAGAGTGGAATTCAGCTGGTTTCAGCTGATTTTGGACAGATTAAGCTGGCCTTAACTGGACTAGCTCAGGTCTGCTCCATTGATCTTTTCATTCTATAATCTTAATACATAGTTCAGAGACTATCTATGATTTGTTTTTCATGTATGGGCATGAATAGATGCAGAAGCATATTAAACATTTAAAGTTGTTCCCCCTAACAGGACCACCACCACTTCCTTAGATGGACAAACCAAAAAGGTATATTCTTTATCTAAAGAACTGCAAGAATGGAAGAAAGAATATAAATTCTCAAAAAGAAAGCAGGCTAATCAATCTCAAGTATATCATCTTCTTATATGCCTGTATATTTTGTATCTTTGCACATGGGGTGTCCTTAAATAATGTATTTCATTGTGAAGTATAGACATGCTTATCACTTAAGCATCAATCTTGTTTAAGCACATAGACAGGCAATTATGTAACTTCTAGTTCAATATAGCCCCTGTCATTTCTAACTTGTGCAAATGTTCATTTTTTTGAGCAATCTTATCCATTAAACAGACAAAATTATAGCCAATTTAGGGCTTTCTAAGGGATATACTTGCTTATTAGTCAGAACAGTCTAAATTCCTATAACAAAACAACAACAGAAGCAAACAAATCTTGATAGCTAAGCAACATGCTAATGCATTACTCATTCACATGAAGTCCAGTGTGGATGTTCCTGATAGGAAGATTCATGTGCAAGTGGTAAATCAGGAATACAGGCTTCATTTTTCTTTTCCTGGCACCATTTTTCATTACATTGCAGTCAAATTTTCCATGAAACAAGGCATGAAGACAAAGCAATAGCAGGTGCACAAATGCTCAGTTCTAGAACTGATCTATAAAGTTTCTGTTCACATTTCAGTGGTCAGAAGTGGTCTAACCGTTCTGCCTACGTGCAAGGGGACCAGGGAGTATACTGCGTGACTAAGAGAAAGACACAGAGTGGAAACGAAAATCTTTGGTGTATAAAATAACACTAAAATAAAATATAAGCTCATTTTCTAGTACATGTTACTTTCTCAAAGCACAGCAAATGGAGCCAAGTATATCATAGAAGAAAGCATGCAAAAAATTAATGAAATGAAAGTTAAAAGGAAGATTGTGACAAAGATTCAGGGATCAGTGGAGTATTAACCCAGAGACTTTAAATTTTTTGACAAGTCACTATCCAGCTAAGAGATATTTGAAAATGTTTCAATTTTAACTTTTTCATTTTATAATACCATTCTATATTCCTAACATCAGTCTTAATTTTTTAATTAAAATGAACTAAAATTAGTGCTATAAGAAATTCATGACTCATTTTCATTTCTTTCTGATCCATCTAACCACGATCAAGATATAATTGGAAGAATGCTAGTTTTCAATTATAAAACCAACCCTGAAAACCATGCATGTCCATCTTGAATGCTATTTCCAAATAGAAGTTAGGATTAATAATTATAGACCTAAATTCATTGTTCTTAAGAAAGAATAATTTTATTAGTTCCATTTGTTAAGTTGTATCAATCCTCTCCCATTGTGGCCTTGTTTAGACACTTGTAAATGTATTGTTCCTCCTTACTCCAAATCAGTCAGAAAGGATCACTGGTATTAACAATACTGTCCAAATGTTCCTTTTTGAGAAGTCATGGGTCTTTACTGCTATTATTTATTAACTGATTTACTAGCTTCCATTTATGTAACTGAGGCATCAAGAAACATTCATCTGGCCATTAATTTAGAGAAAGAAAATGTCTTATGTTTGAAGCTTAGGATATTGATCCATGATCCAGAAAGTTTTCCTTGACTAAACTTTTCTGCAGTGACTGCCAATGTTAGGAAGCAGTATGCTATTATGGAATAAATTGGAAGCTGGGAAATCAGAATATCTGAATTTGCATAATTAGTCTACTACTATGAGTTCTGTAAACTGCAGGCAATGCAAACTACAAAATATGGCTCATGAGATACAGCTACTTGTATAAATGGAATGCAGGCATCAGAATAGTTAAGAGCCACTGTGTCAAGTAAGTTAAGAGAAGGTAGGTTACAACTCAGACTTTATTCCATACTGATGATGACACTCAGATACATTTTTAAGAGACAGGATGGCCACCCCAACTTTGGAAAAAATCATAATACAAACCAACCAAGTGGCCTTGTAAGAAAAAAATGTTTTGTGTTGCTTCATCTTCTCTCTTTGCTATAGACTGCCATTAATGTAAACATTTACTCAGTACAGCTCTTCAATGTGAGCTTAAAAGGAAGAAAAAAAAGGATTTGGCAAGCATGCAGAGGCTCAAGAACTAGAATTAAAGGGCATTTCTGTAGCTTACATCCAAACAGGTACTCATTTTGCACTCATCACAATGTAATTTTTCTACTCTTGCTTTCCTATGGTCCACGGCCCAGCTTATCAGCTTGTTTCACACACATGGATGAAAAATAAATAAGAAAGTTTAGTTAGATTAAATTGAACATCATTAAATGCTTATAACATACTTTCATACAGTTTCACTGTGGAACACCTTTGATGAAAAAATGGAGACAGTGATTCTCTGAGTAGAGGTTTTCTTAGATGACCCATATTTAAATATTTTCAGAGAAATGTATTTTGCCTGTTGATAAGAGGAATAAATTCTGTGCTCTTTCCAGTGAACTCACAGTTCAATATTCAGGGACTAAACAATTTATCTCCAATAAGATTCAAGGGTGACTTTAGAACACATGTAATGTGGTAAGTGTGTCAGATCCAAAGGGAAAAATTTGGCAAAGTTTTTAATTATAGGGAGATCAGAATATGTTCTTTTAACCTCATGCACTACCCAAAACCTCAGTGAAATTTTGTAAGACTAGTTAACGGGTTGAAAGAAAAAATAATTGACAATAGAGGTACCCATTATATAATTTTGAAAGAAATCATTTTCTAAACAATGTTCCTATCAAGCTCACTTGATAGACTTGGACCCTGGTTTAAGTGAAGGATTATTCATTTCTTGGTGGCCCTTCCAAAAACAGCACAACATGGACTTTAAGAACTATTTAAATCATCTCATACTTTTGTCACATCAGAACTTTTGTTGTCTTTGTTTACCAACTTTATTTTACAGGAATGACTTCATATATTTTCAATGTAATCAAACATACCATCTGGTATGAATTGCACTTGAAATATGCATTGATTGGTTGAAAGTGGTACCTCAGTTTTCATTTCTCAATTAGTATTTCATGTTTATTGTTTCCTGGAGTTGAGGACCCTGGTCCCTATTCAGTAGGAACTATAGTTCTTGGTATAGGTATACACACACACACACACATTTTATTTTCTTCAGCAGTCTTTTGGAAAGCAAGAAAAGAAATGGGCTTGAGGTAGGTGAAAAAGTGTGAACTCTTCAACCTTGTCACTCTGCACCATTTTCAATACATTTGACAGCAGTTGCTCTAGGGAAGAAATTAATTCTGTCAGTCTGCCGATTACAACCAAACTAGTGGCTCCTCATCAACCGATAGAAAGGTGTCCAAGTACTGGTGCATAGGACCAAAGGACGCCCAAGCTCTGCAACTTCCCTCTCTGCAGTTTCCATTCTCAGTGCTCTTCTGAACTACAAACTAAATGCATGACAACTTATAGTTTCCTAATTATGTCACGCCACTCCACACCTCATTGCCTTTAGACATGATGAACATTTGGATTGAGAACCTTCTGTTCTCTCTAGAGCCAACTCAAGCACCACTCATAAAAATCAACGTTTTTAAATGCACTGAAAATTATTCCAAAGTGATTTTTTAGAAATAGCACAAAAATTGTCTTTATTTTAATGTTTGAAATTATTTATTAGTGGCTGTCTCCTGTCTTCCACTATGATCTCTTCGACATCTTTGTCAGTGTATTTATTTCTGTATTTTCAATTAGAACAGCTTAATGTATCTGGATGGAAAGAAAGAATAACAGCCTGGATTCTCTAATGAAACAGAAACAGTAGGATTTTGCACACACATACATATGTGCATATACATATGTTTTTATGTACATTTATGTGTACGAAGATGTGTTACATAGAATATTGGTTCACTTGACTCATACAGTTGGGGAGAGCTGAAAAGTTCTGTAAAACTGTAGTTGTCCAATTGTCAATCCTACTCAGAAGACTTTGACAGTGAGGTGAACTGATGTTGTAAGTTTCAGGATGAGTGTGAGACCAAAGTCAGGAGAAGATCAAAGTCCCAGCTCAAATATATTCAGGCAAGAAGAATGAATTCTGTTTCTCTCAGCCTTTTTGTTCTATTCAGGCCTTCAAAGATTGGGAAAAGCCCACCCACATTAGGGAGGGAAATCAATTGTCAATTCAAGTATGTCAATCGAAATATCAAGGTCATCCAGAAACACTCTCACAAAAACAGAATAAATGTTTAATCAAATATCTATTCACAAAAATTTTAGTTCAATTTCACACATGAAATTGAAGTATTTCAATTTTAATATTAGTATAAATGTTCAATTTATAGTTAGTAAAGTGCTAGAAATCCTCTGAAATTGTGCGTCCAGATTTGTGCATAAATTTTCTTAAGAAAATATGAGGAAGAACAATATCAGATCTGTAGGTGTTTAAGTATATGTATAGAAAGAGGTACAGTTAAATTTTTTTCTCTGCAACAAAATAGAGCTTTTAACTTTGTGATTATCACAACCTATTTCAATTAAGAAAAATAAAATTGGAGGAATTATTGACAAAATTTATCTGCTCCCATCCTTCCAGAGTGTATTGTTGCAGCTCTAGAATTCAAACAATATTAGCAGAGAAAAGTCTGTAAAATAATGCTACTGACATAAGAATCTTTCATTCCCTCAAAATCGTATGTGTTCTGACATATGAGTGCATACAGGAATACAGTTTGGTGCAATATGGCTTTCTCCATTTGAAAGTGGAAATCCACAAATATTTCACTTGAACTTAAACTATCTGAGCACTCATGAATAAAGCTGGGTTTATATAGTGGAAGGAAAATGTGTAACAGAAAATCCAAATATAGGCTCATCTAGATACAGATGTTTGTCAAGTGCTAACAAGAGTAATACACTAAAATACAAGTAGCCCGTTTGTGCATTGGCATTTCTCTAGGCAATGTGGTTCTAATAAGTTTATGTATATGATATAATTTATTATTCTATGAATTAGGTAATTTTATTAATGATGTTTAGAAATTGATATTTAGAAGCTCAGACAACTTACCCATGAAAATATATGCAATATGTGGTGAGGCAACATTCTAACAAAATCTGACAATTTCAAACTCTGAATCTACACGTGGTATCGCTCCTCAGCTTAAGTGAATGAGAACCTGTTCACAATGATTTTATCCAACCTGTATAGCTGAGCATTGATTTAAATTGGAAGATACATCTATACAAGATATCCTTTTGTGATAGAATTCAAACATAATGATAACTGTAGGCTTCTTTTAAGTTGGTTAAAATAACTAACCTATGAAGAGAATGGTGAAGCCAACTTCTTAAATAAGAGCTAAACATAGTTTAAGGTATTTGGTATTCAACAAAATATGAAATTTATATAATGGGCTCTATTACAATTGTATAGACTTCTTTGCAGGAAAGTAATCATTATGGGTTATAATTGAGTTTTATTTTATTTCAGACAGACAAAATAATTTATGTTTTTCCTTTTTTCCCCTCTAATACACCGTACCCCTTCCTCATTTCATAGAGCATTCTATTTCCGTGGAAAGAATGTGACCACTGAAGAGAATATAAAAGATGGACACATAGCATCCAGGTCACAAAAAAATTTACCTTTACACAAACTTGAGACCAGTCCATGATAGAAGGAATATGAGGTAAGAAAGACTTCATGGAAATCTAATAATAACACTGTATTTAACAATCATGCTTTGGAAAAATTTATAAGGAAAGACTGATAATTAGCAATAATATCATGAGGAAAAATTTATAAATAACCCATACAAAATTAAATTGTGACAGAAAAAGATAAATTCTGAGCAGAGAGGTGGCAACCTTTTTAATATAAAATCAAATATGCAGATCATACTATAAAAGAAAGAAATGTTAAGCTGTACTTTGTTAAAACAAAATATTGGGGCTGGAGTGCTGGCACAGAGGTTGAAACATTTGCCTGCCATGCAGGAGGACCAGGGTTCAAACTCCAGTACCATATACACAACTAAGTGTTGGAGAATCAAAGGCCAAATGAAAAAAGTAAATGAAGTTGATTCACTCTTTCCTTTCTCTCTCTCCCTCTCTCCCTATCTTTAAAAAAAAATACTTCTAGGAGAAAATATTCACAAAAAGCATAAAAGATTATTATTGAAAATATACAAATAATTCTTTAAAAACTCAACAATAAGAAGATTAACACTTAACTAAAAATGGGGTAAAGACTGTAATAGATGCCTTACCAGTGAACATACATATATGGCAAATCAACATGAAAATATGTTCAACATCCTGTTATCAGAAGACCATAATTTAAAACAATAACAAGATATTATTACAAACTTATTAGAAGGGCTAAAATTTAAAACATTTAAGTTTAAAATGTAGTAAAGAAATTGAAGTAATGGGGGCACTCATTCAATGCCAATGAAAATGCAAAATCATACCATTACTTTGGAGAATAGACTGAGTCTTTCTTCTGTACACACTCTTATGTAAATTCAAGCAATCTTTGTCCTTGGTATTTATTCAAGTGACTTAAAAATGTATGTCCATAGTAAAACCTGCATGTGAATATTAACAATTTTATTCATAATTAAAATAACTTCAAAGCTACCAAAATTTCATCAGGAAAAAAATGGATAAATTCTGGTATATCTATCAATGGGTTAGTATTTGACACTAAAGAAATAATCTATTAAGCCAGCACAAAGATGTGAAAGAAACTTAAATGAATAATACTAAGTGAAAGAGGCCAATCCAAAAATGACACCTAATATTTAATATTTAATTTAATATTTAATTCCAACTAAATAGTTTCTATATGTAGATACTATATATAGATAATATAAGTATCTATATGATAACTATATGTGCAAATAAAATGATCAGTATCTGTCAGGTTTAGAAGGAAGGAGGAAAGAACTGGTGGAACAAAGGAGACTTTTAGAGCAGTGAAACTAATCTGTATAATAGTTTAATGATGGATATTTTTACTTTTTTATTTCATTGGGGTTTTTTAAGGTATACATGACATAAGAATATAAAGGCATAATCATAAAAGCATGGAGTTTAACTTGTTCTAATTCAGTCTCCAGATTTTCCCTACCCCATCCTTCCTCTCACCTGTTTTTTTAAATTTATACATGACAATAGGATAAATGACATACTTATAAAATTTTGGAGTGTACCTTGTTTAAATTTGGTTGCTAGTATTTCCCTTTCCCCTCCCTTCCTCTCAACCTGTTCTTTTTAGATATACTAGAAAATAAGATAAACGTTGAAAAATTTTTTTTACAAGACAACATTTTTTTTAATAGAGAAGGGCAGTGAGAGAGACAGAAACAATCAATTTTTATTGAGTTTTGCACATGACTTTTGTTGCTCTGACACTTTGTTGTGTACGTGTGTGCTGGGATTTGAACCCGTGTACCCTCGCATGCCAGGCAAGCTCTGTAACCTCTGAGCCACTGCTCCAGCCCCAGACACTGACATTTTTATAAAAACTTTGAGTATAACTTATGGTCTTTCTGTTTTACTAATAGTTTTTTTTTCTTTTCTTTTTTTTAATTTAGTGACACATTAATATGCATGTTGATGAGATTCACTATGATATGTTCATATATGAACATGAGAAAACTAAGTCTGATTCCTGCCAGAAATTTTCACTCATTTTTCCTGCCTCCATTTACTTCCCTTTCATGTGTCAAAACCCATAGAATGTGCAACACTAAGAGTGAATCCTAATATATACTAGAGGTTTTAGTTATTAATCCTAAATTAATGTAGTTTTATCAGTTATAACAAATCAGCCATACTGGTGTGGGATGATATGATAATGGAGGCTATTTGGGGAGGCGGTATGTAATAGCAAGTAGACAGATATAGTACATATATACCTCCACTGACTTACTTCTTTCAGCAATGCCCCATCTGTATATAGTTCCTACCCAGTGGTTCATTCAAATATTAATCCTACAAATTAATCCACTAAATTTAATTTAGTGGATTAATCCACTAAAAAGATTACAGTTTTCATAATCTAATCCTTTCACCTCTGAACATTCTGGGATTGCCTAACATAAGAGCTTATCAGGAGATATTACAGATCCAAACCATAACAATGGGGGTTTCTTATTTCTTCCATTTACTATAAACCTAATAAAGCCCGGGTCTGGAATGGTGGCTCAGCAGTTAGGGCGATTGCCTGGCATATGCAAGTGGGTGAGTTCAAACCCCAGCACCACGTACACAACGTAGTCTCAGAGCAATGAAAGCCATGTGAAAAACTAAATAAACATTGATTCTCTCTCTCTCATTGTCCCCTCTCTCTTTAAAAAAAAAATTAAGCCCATTGATTTTAAAATGATCAAAAGTAAATTATTTTTTCCTTCATGGGTACCTAACTTAAGCTGAGTAGAATTCATTAGAAGGACCAGGAATGTTAGTATCAACTCATATGTTTTTCTTGTGACATACTAAAGTGACTGTTTTCCATGACTGTATTCTTCTTTCTCATCAACAGTATCCAAGAGTACCGCTTTCTCCACAACCTCACCAATACTTGTTAATCTTTTTGGTAATGATAATTCTAATTAGAGGTGATATTTCATTGTGGTTTTGAAAGATCACTACTTTTAATAATCTATGCCATTGCTGTCCTATAGATCTTTGGCCATGATGGAAATATTCTCTAGTGGTACTGTCCTAAATGGTATGTGTTAGCTACATACATTTATTAAGCAATTGATATAACACTAATTTTACTGCAAAAGCAAGGTTTCAAATTGATTTTGTTTTAAACAGCTACATATTGGAGAGTGAATATCTAAGGAGTAAAGGAAAACCTGGACAATACTTTCCTTAGCATTGTGGTGATTAAGGACATTTAATTTATTAAATAATATTTTATGTGAAGTGCATTTGCAGTAGAAAGTAGGAATCTTTTGAAATTTAGCTAGTATGGGTCCCTATATTTACAATCATGTATTTTTAGAAAAGAAGTGGCATTTTTTGACTTTGGGTATTATTAAAGAATGGGGTATGGACATACTCAGAGGATGTTGTGTTAATTCTTATTTTTGCATTTATGTGTTACTTTTTTACAGTATTTTCCTATTCTTCCAAAATAAATGTCTCCCCTCCTATACTGTTTAAAATGAATCCTAATATAATTTGCTTTTTCTCAGGTTATAAGTATTTCTTAAATGTATATGGAAAGAAAATTGTAGCTTTCATTATTCACTTGTATTTTTTGTCAGAAAATGTTGAATTTGCTTTTTAAATTTACTTAATTCTTCAAATGAGATTTAGAAAGATGAGGTGACTCACTTCATGTCACAAAATTAAATCCATCAAAACTAGATGCCATGCTATGTCTGGCAGTTTCAAATCTATTTTTTTACTACATCAAATTGATAAAACTCTAATCATTAATTGATTTGACTTGAAAAAAACAAATACATAACCAAGTTCCTATTTCTTTTCAGTTATGATGATTTCTATCATATATTCCTAGATAGAAAAGTTGTAGGCTCATAATTTTTGAATTCAATTTCTCTATTTGTGTTAAGTTTGTGTAACAATGATTTCCAGGAACCTCTGAAAACAAACACTAACTGAGAAGACAATATTTTTTAGCCTTAAACCTACTAAAATTCAGGTCTACCATTCCTCTTTATTTATAGGCAGAATATCCTACTACCCTACAGATGGAAAGCTCTAACACAAGGGAGACTTATCTCTCATCTCCTCTGTAATTCCTTTTACTTTATCTCAGTCTCAGCCATATAAATCCTACTATCCTACTTCCTAACGTCACTTTTACTAAAAGCAAGATTTTTCACAATGACTCTGCAGCAGTTACTTTATAGACATGTACTTTAGGCTTTCTCACTACTCAGTATCACTAAGGGATACCAAGTAAAGTTGACGTACAAATGCCACCAATATTCTCCTGTGGCTTCCCATTTTGTTTCTCCTGATTCCTAGGTGAGGTGTCCATTGCTGGTACCATTTGTCACTATGTGGCTCCCAATATTCTTCAGGTTTGTGGGGGTTCATGGTAAACCTGATCTTGAGTCATTTAATTTTCCTTTTTCCCTTCACAAGTGCTGCCTTTGTGACACACTGCTTGCTCTTGAACTGAGCAGACAGACTGTTAGTAGATTTAGGTAGTTCAATGTGAAAGAATGACTCATGAAAGTCTTGAAACATAGATAACATCCCCAGTACATTATAGTTTATGTCATAGCAACTAATACAATGAGAAGCTAAGCGTTCTTCCTGGAATACATAGTTCTCGCAAATTTAGTGCAGAGAGCTGCCTTAAAGTTTTGAACTTAAAGGAAAAATCCCCCTGGATGAGACACACAGGTGAAGGTTCTCAAGAATCACCACAACACTCTTATAGCATTCATGTTTCATTACGTGTTTCCTACTTATTAAACAGATCCAAATAGTTATGATAGAAACACAATGCTCACTCTGATAGGTAGAGAACAAACATAGGCAAATAGGATTTTTTTATTTTAAGAACTAAGCTAATGATAAATACACACTCTCTCTCTCTCTCTCACACACACACAAAGCAAGAAATTCTTAAAATTGTCCTTTATTCTTTTCTTTGTATGAGAGTTTACATCTAATCTATTAAAATTTTTGTTGACATGCATTCAAAACTTTATTTAAATTAATCAGCTCAATTTTTTCACTTATATTAAACCATTTACCCCTAATCACTAATATCTCTTTTGTGAATTATTTTAATAGCCTCCTACTTCATTCCTTATTTAATTTTTTAAAAAAAACTGATTGGTTTAATTAAAGCATATATATTTATGGTATACAAAATAATGTTTTGGAATATGCATACCTTGAGGAATGATAAAATTGACCTATTTAACATATGCATTACTTTATATGCATAAAATATGTAGAGAGAATTGGTAAGAATACTTGAATAACAATTATCTTCCAGAATACTATGACATGTATGCAGGTGAAGACAGCTCCCTCCAATCTACAGGGGATACATTCTAAACTCCTAGTGGGTTTCTGAAACCATGAATAGGACCAAATTCTGTAAGTTAATTTCTTTTCCAAGTTAATGGAGCATTATCATGCATCATGGTTTCAACTTTTTTAGTTTGAGGTGTCACAGCAAAATTAATACGAATTTCTTTTCTTATTTCACATTTTGTGGATGGAGGATTCATTGTTAACATAGATCTCAGCAAAGAGCATACAATGTTTTCTCTTTCCTTGTCAATTCAAGAATGTTGTTTTCACTTAAAGAACACACTTTATGGCTTCTCCCTGGAGTATCTGAATTGCCAATCTCGTTAATGTTGCATTGGGGTCATTATTAAGTAAAATAAGGGTTACTTTAACACATGCACTTCAGTAGCTCAACAATAAACTGGGAAACCAAAATGGTACTAAGTGACTGATGGACATGTAATATATACACTATGGATACACTGGACAAAATGATAAATTATAACCCAAATAGGATAGTGGAGACTTCATAACGCTACTCTGAATGTTATACTAGTTAAAAATGTGAATTATTTATTTTTGGAAATTTTCATGTAATGCTTTCAAACTGTGGTTAAATAAAGGTAAATGGAACTGTGAAAAGTGAAATTGAAACTAGGGGTAAGTACTGTTTATCTTTATTGACTGTATATAAGAAGAGATTTCTTGAAATTAAGTGTTTAGTCTAAATGAAATTTTGTACCTTTCAATTGACATCTTTCTAACTCTATAGACCCTGAAATTGATTTGAATGTTTCTATGAGTTCAAATTTTTATGCACCACCTTTAAGAGAGATAATTCCATCTTTGTCTTTCTGTGCTTGACTTACTTCATTTAACTTGATGTTCTCCCAGGTCACAAATGTTGCCACAAATGAAAGGATCATTATTGGGATGCAGACTAATTAATATTCCTTTATGTACATGTGTCAGATTTTATCTCTTACTCTGTAGATGGACACTTGGGTTTAATTTTAGTTATTGTGAAAAATCCTTCAATGGAAGTGGAGTTCAGTTATCTCTTTGACATACTGATTTTATTTCCTTTAAATATCTACCCAGTAATAGAATTACTTAATCATATGTTATTCCATTTTTAATTTTTTGAGGTGCCTCCATATTGAATTTTAATGACAGCACTAATTTACATCACTACTAACAGTGTGCAAGAATTCCTTTTTTTCTACATCTTTGCCAATACTTTTGTCTTTTTAAAAATTATAGGTTAATTATACATAATAGTGGGGTACAGAGTGAACTGTAATATATATATATATATTCAAAGTATAATGATCAACTCAGGAAAATTAGCATTTTCATTGCTTTAGATTTTTAATTTTTTGATTAGCATGTAATAGTTATACATATGTATAAGGTTCAGTGTAATATTTCAATACATGTATGCAATGTGTACTCTACTTCAACACAAGCAAGCTGATATTTCATTGGAGTGCTCTTTGGAAAAATAGCAATTCAGGTTCTTCGTCCAGGTAGACAGCCTAAAGGCTGGATGGATGTTGTCCTGGAGGGTAGAATTTCTAGGACTAACCTGGATGCTGGGACCACAGGAGCTTGCTTGGAACCTTGGTCCACAAGAGCAGTTCTGGATGTAATGTATTTATTGACCAGACTAGTGCTAGGGTGTCTTTGCATGGGATTAGAACCTGGTCTAATGGAGCATGGGGTTAAAGAGGCCAGACCAGAGAATTGGGCAACTGGGACAACCCTGATGCTGGGCAGGCCTGAAGCCAGAGGTTGTGGCGGCCAGTTTGACTCTGGGCTGGGTTTATCCCTGGGGCTAGATTTCTAGGTACCAGCATGATGATTAAGGCTACAAGATGAAGCTTGGTAGTAGGGTAGGTCTGAAGCCTGGGGCTGGGTATAATCAGGAGCCAAGGGCCACTGAGATTGGCCTGCTCTGAGGTAGTCTTAGACCTAAATATCTGAGACTGGCCTGATACTCCATCAGGCTTAGAGGATCAGTCTTAGGGTTCTGGACTAGTTTCTGACACCTTAGGGTTTACATGAAACAAGATTTTACGGGGGTGAACTGGTTCTGGGTTCTGAATCAAAGTCTGTAGTTCATTTCAGTCTCCTTGCCACCAGTGTGTCCTATGTCTCTTAAGCTGTACTGCCCTGGTTCATGAGAGAAGTTACAGGGGTAATGTGCAAATGTCCCTCCTTCCATCGTCATTGCCTCCTGTTAATTCCTCTTTCCCTTGACTATTATTTTATATTGGTGCATAATAATTGTAACCTGCTGTAAAATATTAGGTTTCATTGTGGCATATCTATAAAAGCATATAACTTAATTTGCTCAATTTCACTCCTAGCACTTCCCCTAACCTTCCCCGTCTCTCTCCCCATGATCCCACTCTTCCACATTACTGGTCTCCCTTTTATTTATATCAGAGTCAATTTTTTTTTTCCATTTCACTCTTTGGCTTCAATATACAAGAGAAACTTGAACCAGATCTTTGAGTTTCTTGGTCTTGCTCATTTTGCTTAACATGATACTCTCCGTTTCCATCCGTTTTCCTACTTGCCTTTTTCCATTCTTATACACTTCTCCTACGCTGGATTTATTTTCTTTAAATAGCAAAAAGTGATTCCACCTATGCAGTGGCTACCATCTCACTCACAGTAACAGCCAAAGCCAATGTCATGACTTATTAGGGCCTAAATGATCTGACAGTCAGATTGCTCCTGGGCCTCATTTTTTTTACTCTGGTCCTGCAAAGTTGCAATAGTTTCTTTGATTAACACTACAGAGAATTTCATAACTAAGGTGACATTTCAGAATTCTCTCCAAAATAAGGAAAGAGATTAGAATTTTATACCTACTTAAAATTTGGTGAGACTCATTCTGTGTCAATGGGAGATTGGTTCCTTATGAAAAGATGTCTGTATATGCAGAGCCTACAGTTTCAGAAACAGGAAGAACAAAGTCCCCAAGTGCTTCCCTAATAGGATGGTACCTCATATTGCCACACTTTTTTTTCCAAATATGGATTTTTTTCCTCCACATTTTTATTGGTGCATCCGATTTAATCAATATCCCTCAAAATCCCTTCCCAGCACTTACCCCCTTCCTGCTCCCCTCTCCTTTCTTCTATTGGTCTCCCTTTAATATTTTTTTTTTACTTTTCCAGTTTTTATTGATTATGTGGAAATTACTTAGTATCTTAGAGGTGAAGACTATATTTTTATCCCCTTCTTTCCCTTCCCATTTTCTTTCCTGTCCTTCTTCCCCTCTCCCTTTCTCTTTCCTCTAGTCCTAGACTTCCTTTAGCTCTTATATTAATTTGTGTTTGAGTGGTTCTTTGATCCATATACCATGTGTATTGCCTACTAAGGATATTAAAGCACATGATAGCTGCTGTACTCCATGGGAGTTTTGGAGTTCTAGCTGCAAAATATTTTATTTTATTTTTACTTTTTAAAGAGAGAGATGGAGAGAGTGAGAAAGAGGGAATCAATTTTATTTACTTTTTCATCTGGCCTTTGTTTCTTCGACTCTTATCTGTGTATGTTGAGCTAGGGTTTGAACCCAGGTCCTTGCGCATGCCAGGCAAGCACTCCAACTACTGAGCTCCAGCCCTCCAGCTGCATTTTCAACAAGCCATGACATCTCTGTGGAGCTCAAGTTCAAGAAGTATGGAAC
Organism: Aplodontia rufa; assembly: GCA_004027875.1. NCBI lineage: Eukaryota > Metazoa > Chordata > Mammalia > Rodentia > Aplodontiidae > Aplodontia > Aplodontia rufa. The sequence continues at coordinate 50,292 of PVKS010009939.1, forward strand.
ATGGTAGGAGCAGTGGACTACATCATATCTTGCTGATTGTAGCATCTCCATTATAAAATGAATGGGCTGGACATCTGCACAATTTTCTTCTTCATAAAAGAAGGAAGATTTTCCCTAGCTCCTGAGGGTACTTACTCTCAGTAGGCAGCCTTCAGCTTTCAATTGCTTTATGGATAGCCTTGGCTAAAGAAAGCTTCATTTTATAGGTTGTGCCCTCCCAAGATAGTTACCTACTAGCGTGGAGAAATAATTACTAAGTCACTTATGTTCAATGTGGGAAGACATTTCTTGGATCATTTCCTCTCCAGAACTCCACACAGGTTTAGATAAGATTATTGCAAGGCCAACATTACAGTATAGTTTCTCCTGTTGTTTTCTTCTTCCATCACCTCCACTCATAGGTGTTGGTCCTAAGGGCATTGGTAAAAAACACTCTATAATCTGCTTAAATTCCACTGCATTCAGAACCTAATCTATAGCAGTTGGTAAGAGAAGCAAGCAAAATATATATTTGTTACGTTTAATTTTGTACTAATTTTTTGTCTTACAGAAGAATTGCAAAAATATACAGAATTTCTCATATATTATTCATCCACTTTCCCCTAATGCAAACATAAGTATGGTGCAATTATCAAAACTAAGAAATTAGCATTGGTACAATACTATTAATTGAATTGCAGACATTTGTATTTTTTTTCCAGATTTGTCTAGTGGTTTTTTTTCAATATTAACCTTTGCTAAAATCATGAAAGACAATACTTTCTACATTAGTTTTAGAGGTTTCCTTTTCTAATATGACATTGATTTTCATTTTTTAATAGAAGATTCAGTGATTTATTATTATAGAAGTAGGTACATAATTTTGTGTTTGTGTGTATGTGTGTGTGTGTGCACACGCAAGCACACTTTCACACTAACAGACCTCAGCCAGCAAGAGTGTTTAATGGCTTATTATGTGTTTAACCTACAGGCATAGGACCATCCATGACATCACATCAGCATGGGGAATGTTAGTCTTCTCATAACAATAGGATTGTTGATCATATCACATAGTACCCTAGCCAAAGTCTTTAAGCAGCAAGTCAGAGGTAATAGATGGAAATTTACTACCTTATAGGAATTACCATACACCTTGAATAAAAGACTCATGGTGTAAGCTAAAAAATGACTCCCAAATATATCAACTCACAAGAACTGAAACCAATAGGCCTTGTCTGATACAGAATTATATTAGAGTTTGGCCTTTTTTTCTGCCAAACATTTCCAATAGATCCTATAATAAATACCCTGCCCACACTAAGCTCTGTCCCAGGACCTGCCTCAAAGGCAACTGGGTCTGCAAGAAGCTGATAGCTTAGATTTCTGGAGTTGTGGTCAGGATGTGAAGCTGTGGATTATAAGACAGTTGAACTAAATTCAAAAATCCCCTTCTGTGTTTCCCCTGCTCATTCTGTCTGCCTCCCACACAATATCTAGAAAGACAGGAGCCAGTGCTGACTGCCAATGTAGTACCTTCTATATGGTAAATACTCAGTAAGCATTGAGTGAATTGAGTGCATATTGTCACTTGAGTAAATTTTCCAAAAGATGGATCCCACCATTAATGTGGTGTTTTAAGATGGTGTATGAAACATTTAAGTCTAAACCACAGTAGACTTCTTATTGAGATGATTTTAATTCACTATTTTTTCTTTCTGATTCATTTGTTTTATGATTTAGTTACAATTGGGCAACTCATGTGCACAAAAAAGTCATAAAGGAGGAAGGTCTGGGTCATGCTATTTCAGCATTAGATGTGGTTCACAACACTAAAAACTTTTTTGACACTCAGGGCCTAGTCTAACTAGTTCTGTCATTTTAAGCAGAACATTTCCCTAAGCTTCATATTTTTCAGTCTTTTTAACACAATAAACTGTGTGGGGTGAAATAAATTGTTTATCCTCATTTTACACTAGTTTTCTTTTTTTGTATATTTTTTGTCCTAGAAGAAATATAGAGGGACATGATTAAGATTTTTTTAAATCACAAAACAGGTATAACAATAGATTACATCACCTACAGAAGACAAAACAGAATGATAATTCAATAAGTAATAAATATCTAATGGATTTGTTTCAAAATTTAAAAGAATTTTTACACTCAAATATTTCTCTTTTGAAATTTAAAAACATTTATATGTCTAGTGATTTATATACTTACATATTCTAGAGACAATATATGTCCATTTTTAAGGAAAAGAAATACCACTAATCAGCATTATTAATGTATTTTATTGGTTCTTTTTAGTTTATATATGACAGTACAATCCATTTTGACATACTTATGACAGCATGGAATCTAACTTGTTCTAATTCCATCTCCTGTACTCCCTTCCCCACCCATTCCCCCCACTCCCTGTCCCTTCTCTCTATTGACTTTTCTCCCATTTACCCACAGGTTATTTTTTGTCTTTTTGGTTTTTTTGTCATTAGTTTCTCTACATGATGGTGAGCTTCACTGTCATTTATTTCAATATGTTCATAGAAATGTTAAGTCAGATTCAGTCCACAATCTTTTCTTATCCCACTCCTCCTCCCTTCCCTTCATACCCCTTTTTCTACTCCAGTGAAATTGCTTCTATTCTTCCCTGTCCCCACTGATTTTGAATGAGCTTCCACATATCAGAAAAAACATTCAACCTTTGGCTTTTTGAGATTGGCTAATTTCATGTATCATCATAGTGTACAAATGGGTTCATTTGTTGGGATATGTCATACATAAAGTCATCCTTCTTTACAATTAAGTAATAGTCCTTTGTATATGTATACCATATTTTCTTTATTCATTCATCTGTTGAAGGGTATGTATGTTGGCATTATAGCTTAGGTATTCTGAATTGTGCTGCTGTAAACATTGATGTGGCTGAATTACTGCAGTATGTTAATTTTGAATCTTTTGGATATAAACCAAGGAACAGGGTAACTGGATCAAATGGTGGTTCCATTCCTAGGTTTTTTAAGAAATCTCCATAGTGCTTTCCAGAGTGGTGATACCAATTTGCCATCCCACCAAAAATGTATGAGTGTACCCTTTTCCCCATATCCTTGCCAGCAGTTATCGTTACTTGTATTCTTGAAAATTTCTAGTCTGACTGGAGTGAGATGTAATTTCACTGTAGTTATTATAATTTGCATTTCTCTGGCTGCTGGAGATGTGGAGCATTTTTTTCATATATTTGTTGACATTTTATATTTCTTCTTTTGAGAAGTGACTGTTTAGTTCTTTTGCCCATTGATTGAGATTTTTATTGCTGTTTTGTTTCTTTGGTGTTTCTCAAGTTCTTTGTATTTCTTGGATATTAATGTCCTGAGGAGCAGGTGGCAAAAATTTTCTCCAATCTGTAGGGTCTCTATGCTCTTGCTTGTTTCTTTTGCTATGAAGAAGTTTTTAAATTCAATGTCATCCCACTTATTGATTTGTTAATTTTATTTCTTGTGTTTTAGGAGTCTTGTTATGGAAGGCAGTTCCTAAGCCAACATATTGGTGTGGTAGGCTTATTGCTTTAGCAGATGCAGGGGTTCTGGTCTAATACTAAGTGTTTGATCCACATTGGGTTTTGTGCAGGGAAAAACTAGTTAAATTTCATTCTACTACATATAAATTCTCAGTTTTCCCACCACCATTTTTTAAAAAGGTTTTTTTCCCCAATGTATTTATGACAACTTTGTCTAGTATTAGATTACTGTATTTATGCAGGCTTGTCTCTGTGTCTTCTCTTTCATTCTGTTGGTCTGCATCCTGTTTTGGTGCCAGTGCTGGCAGTTTATGTTACTATAACTCTGTATTATAATTTGAGGTCACACATTGTGATGCCTCTTGCTTTGATGAATTTCATGACTGATTTTTCTATTTTTGTGAAGTACATAATTGAAATTTTGATGGGAGTTTCTTTGAATCTGTGTAGCACTTTTGGTAGTATGGCCATTTTGCAATATTAACATGTGAGGTCTTTCCATCTTCTAAGATCTTCTTCAGTTTTTTTTTTTTAGTGTTTTATAATTTTCAATATAAATGTCCTTCACCTCTTTGTCAGATTTATTTCCCAGTTTTTTTTTTTTTTTGAGGCTATAGTGCATGGGATTGTTTTCATAATTTCTTTTTCAGCAGATTGATCATTGGACTATAGGAACACAATTGATTTGTAATGTTGATTTCGTATCCTGCTACTTTGCTGAATTAATTTATGAGTTCTAGAAATCTTCTGGTTGTATTTTCCTTGGGTCTTCTAAATATAGAATCATTTAATCTGCAAGCAGAGATAATTTGAGCTCTTCTTTGCCTATTCATATCACTTTAATTTCCTTTACTTGCCTTATTGCTCTAGCTACAGTTTCAAGGACTGTGTTGAACAGAAGAGGTGATAGTGGAGATCTTTGCCTTGTTCTGATTTTTAGACAAATGCTTTCAGTTTTTCTCCCTTAACAATAATATTAACCTTGGGTTTCTCATATATACACTTTACTATGTTGAGGTAAGTTCCTTCTATCCCTACCTTTTCTAGTATTTTAAAAATAAATGGGTACTGTACTTTATCAAATTATTTTTCTGCATCTATTGAGAGAATCATGTGATTGTTGTCTTTAAGTCTATTGATGTGGTGAATTACATTTATAGATTTCTATAAGTTGAACCAATAGAAATCCCTGGTGCCCACTTGATCATGGTGTCCTCTCTTTTAATGTGTTTTAATTTGTGGCTTGCCAATATTTTATTAAGAATTTTTGCATCTGTGTTCATCAAGGATATTGGTCTGAATTATTCTTTCCTCAATATGCCTTTGCCTGGTTTTGGTATCAGGCTGATATTAGTTTCATTGAATGAGTTTGGCATAGTTCCGTCCTTTTCTATCTCAGGATTTTAGGTGTATCAGTATTAGTTCTTTTTAAAGAGAGTGCTATTTGCAATCTTTACACCCAGACTCATGTTTTCCATCACAGTTAGAAACAAATTATTTATCCGAAAAACCACAAGAAAATTTTATAAGATTTCATATATACTAGGATTTTTAAAAACCTAAACCTGTGTATATCATCTTTCTACTCAGACAACAGCAACAGAGACTGATGTGCCTACATAAAACATAGAGATATACCACTTTTACCTTTCATCTTGTAGAAATACAGTTGCAAGTTGTTAAGAATATAGTTTTCGAATTAGTATCAGTGTATTGATGTCATATAAGTGACGTTTAAGGCAAGCTGGTGCAAGGTATCCAAGTAGTTGGGTCACCTAAGCAAACCTGAAAATAGCAGTCAAGCATTTCAAGACAGTGTAGGAAGGGTGAAAACAAAATGGTGCTATATCCCCATTTTTCCATTTTCCCCAAAAGCAAAATACCAGGTGATAGACAGGTGACCAAGAACGGGGGAATTGTCTCACTATTAAGAAGTCCGGAACAAGAGGTTTCCTCATTGCCTTGAGGGGAAGGAGCTAGATATGAAGTCAGAGTGGAGAAAAGTGTTTTAGACCTTCTGATAAAGAGGTCTCCATAAAAGCCCTGAAAGTTCCCTAGACTGAAGGTCACTGACTCCTGAAAAGGAATCTCTAAACAGAGGTGCCCAAGCCAGGAAGGCAGATGTATAGGAGTTTAGATGGCCCAGAGGAAATGAGTCTTGACTGGATCTCCCTCGTGAATTCAGGAATGTACTACCTGTTGCCACATCTGGTGGGAATGCAGCTTTTCTTCATGGAGGATCAGGAGGCAAAGCCTTTCCCAAGTTCCTGTAGTTGGTCATGAGTGATTTCACATGAGATTTTTGTTTGGAGCATGAAATTTCACTCACTCGTGGTCAGTTTTTCTGTTCATGGGGCAGCACTTTTCCAAATTATAGCTTAGTGTTCCTGCGTTTTTCTGTTTGATGACACTATTATGTCAGAAACATGGCCTTTGAGTTCCCTGTGGAAGGAAAAGAGGAACCATAAAAATATTCCCTTGAGGACATTAGGATTTGAATGAAAATGTCTTTACCACTAACCTCTCACTACAAGAAACCCATTTCCATCCTACAAGCAAACTGTAAGGAATGTTGAGCTGATATAGTCTCTCTCTGGGCTTAAAATAAAAAATAAAATAGAACCTGTTGACAAAATAGCATTAACTCTACAGTACTCTCTCAGATGGCATTATTTCATGTTTTAAGGGTTAAATGAGAAAATGCCTATAAAATGATTGGCATCAAATCTAGGCTATAATAAGCTGCCAATAAATAATAGCTATAATTATTAATGTTATCGAAAGAAATACTAGATGTCCTTAGCAAATATCTATTCTTTGACAAGTAACAAGAGGACCACAGTAGCAGCTACAACTATAAAATGTGCCATTGGTTGCTCTCAAAGTCCACTAAGTAGAGAATAGTAAATGAGCAAAGAAAAACAGAAAGGAAAGTAAACTAACAGAAGTAGATTCACAACTATTTCAAAAATAATTATTAAGAAATAATATAATCATTGAAAGGAAAATTAAGTGACAATTTGGGCCACAGGAATAATAGAACTGAATAATATAACATGACGTAAAAATACAACATTTGGAAAAATTCAGGAAGAAATGAAGTTGGAAAAATAAGAGCAATTGCATCCTATTTATTATCACTATTCATTAGAGTCCTTGCTTGTAAAAAAGAAAGTAATAAAGGATTAATACCTATATCAGTTAAAGCTGGGTAAGAGTCTAGCCATTAATCCAACCAGGCAGTAAGAGCAAGAGATCACTTAACTGTCTGGTCTTAAGACAAAAAGACAATTTCCTTCCAGAGGTTTCATTCAGGAGTAGCATGTGAAAACAAATACACCTCAGAGAGGTTCTGGCGAGAATGTTCAAATACAGAGGGTAATATTCAGGTAAATGAGTGGGGAAAAGGATGGAATTAGTAGAAATAAGTAAATATTTATACATTTAAAATATAGAAAAATTATATATTTAAATATATAGAATATATATATTTAAAATATAGAAAATTGGGACTGGAGTGGTAGCTCGGCAGTGACAGAGCTTGCCCAGCATGCGCAAGTACAGGGGTTCAAACCCCAGCACCCATGTACACAGCTAAGTGTCAGAGCAACAAAGGCCATGTGAAAAACTCAATAAAATTGATTCTCTTTGTCTCTGTCTCTGTTTCTCTCTGTCTCGTGTCCTTCTCTCTAAAATAAATAAATAAATAAATATAAAATATGGAAAATTACCTTTTTTATAAAAATATTCTTTAGAAAAGAGACATGTACCACTGCTGTTTTTAAATGTTCTTCTATATTTATGGGCCATGTTAAAGCCACATTCTTTATCAGTAGTACCTTGTTTTGCCAGGTATGGTGGCACACACCTGTAATCTCAGCTGCTTGGGAAGCTGAGACAGGAAAAGCAAAAGTTCAAGGGCAATCTTGGAAACTGTGAGAACTTTGTCTCACACACAAAAAAAATAAATAAATAAAAGGGGCTCGGGATGTAGCTCAGAGGTAAATCACTAGCCTAGCATATGTGAGGCCCTGGGTTCAATCAAAATTACCCAGAAAAATAAAAACACTAATTCATCTCATTATTGGATATACTTACAAAATATCAACTATATCCATCTTTAAGAGAAAGTAAAATGATTAATTTATGTATCAATGTACATGAGATAATCTACAATATTACAAATGTTATAAATGATACATATATTTAAGGTAAATTTTATATGAATGATGATATTCACGATAAAGCTAAGGTTGGTTATGAACAACATAATGAATGACCATGTTTACTCTAGGAATCATCTCATGATATCCAGTCAGTTTAATGAAAGAGGAGAGTATGAGTCATACTGAATAGCAAGAAGTGTTTGCTGGAGTGGTTGTTTCCTGTGTATGTCTTTCTCCACTGAAAACACAGAACTCCATTCCAAACTTCCCACCTACCATAAAATGTCAAGTTCTCATCTTGACATTTGATCCTGCCCCTTTTCTTGATAGTGGTTGGATACATTACCTGTTTATGACTGAGCTTAAACAAAAATGACATCCTCCATCATCGTCACTTCAATGACAGATAATTGAATCAAGATTAAAGGGGGATGCTGCCTTGATCAGTTGTGCACTGATGAATAAAACAGCCTTTGTTGAAGATCGTGTTATTTTCCTGTTGTCTAGCAAAAAGCCCTAATCACTAACCGCCACCAAGTAGTATGGTTACTCTTTGGACCAGTATGTGATTTTAGATTTAGTTATATTACCACCATATTTTCTCAGAACATACCTGTTGCACACTGACATTAAGATGAATAAGGCAAAATAATGTGATGATAGTTTACCAAGATCAATTTTCCCAGTGCTATAAAACCACAGTTTTCTAAAAAAATTTATATAGCATGAGATGTTTCTAGAACTTAAAAATCTGATGTCAAATAGAAAATATAGTTATTTCCAGTGAGTTTTTTATTTAATGAGAGTAAAGCAGTCTTTTATCCACAGGCTGCGACTGCAGAGAAATGTAAATAGTAGTTTTTATGTACCTCATTTCCTCCTGTATCTTCAAGCTTCCATTTAGTACAAGATACTTTTCTTTTTTTCTTTTTAAGTACCAGGGATTAAAATGGAATCCAGCAGTATACTTAACCACTGAACCATACCTTAAGCCCTTTTTATTTTTTCATTTTGAGACAGAGCCTTACTAAATTGCTGAGGCTGGTCTGGAACTTGCTATCTTCCTTCCTCAGCCTTCTGAATAGCTGGGATTACCAGTATACACTAGCACAACCAGTACATAATAATTTTTATCATTTTTGGTAGCATGGGCTTACTGATAACAAATTCTCTCAGCGTTTATGTGTCTGAAAATACTTTCACTGCAACCTGAATTTTTGAAGGTTATTTCATAAAATATCAAAATGAGTGCTGATTTCGTTTTCTCATTTAGTGCTATGAATCTCCAAATTCTTTTTTCCTTCTTTTTATCTTGTTGGGGTTTATTTTTGATCTTTCTCAGCACTAATTCAAACTATGTCTCAATAAAGAACATTGGTTCTTATTAGAAATGTAATAAAGACCTACAATACCCGAAGGTGAAAATCACTTTTCCATACATTACAGTGTGATGTAATATAGGGGTGGGCTAGACCTTTATGTAGTGGACATTCCTTCTCCTCACCAAATGACCCCCATTTTACAAGCTTGTAAAACTAGCACCAAATGGATGAAGCCAAGGTCAGATGTAAACTCTCCCAGTATCTTCCCTCAACTAACAGTGGACCATTGCTGCAGTGGCCTCCATCAGCCTGGATGCCTGAGCATAGTGAAATAAATCCTAGGGAAGCAATTTAGGTGGACTTGTGCAAGCAGGGCTCCCCAGAGCTCTATTCTCAAAGCAAAGTATTTCACTGAGTTTATCCTTTTCCACCCTTGAGGCTGGGATAGGTAAGGGTGACATCTTATTAATTCCTGAGAAGCCTGTAAGGCATCTTTCTTATTGTCTCTATGCAAACTGCTTGGTTTCTACTTAGTGGTGCTTTTATCTTCAACAAGCACACATTTGGTCCCAGTTTTATGTTTTTCTGGTCAAGCTACAAGTTTTTCAAATTTTTCCACCCTGATTTTAACTCCCAATCTTCACAGTAAATATGACTAACAGCCACCATCAATATGCATGCCACCACTTGAATACTGTGCAGCCTTACATATCCTCTGCCAGATTTAGAAATGCATCATTTTTAAATTCAGCCTCACACAATTATCAGGATGTGGACAAAATACAGATAAGATTTTTGCTGGAATGTAACACTAATGGCCTCTAGTCTAATTCCCTAGAGAGTCTTTGTTGCCATCTAAAACATGAGTATGGTCTGTTCCAAAGGCTGCTGGACCATATGATCAGGCACCATAAAAGCAACAACCTGACTTCCTGATACCTGTTTTCTGTATTAGTATTTTCACTACTGTGAACAAAATATCTAATGAGTGCAACTTAGAGAAGGGAAAGTTTATTTTGGCTTATAGTTTCAGAGATCTCAGTCCATGGTTGGCTAACTATTGCTCTCCCCTGAAGTGAGGTAGAATATCACAGCAGCTGTGAGTGAGTTATGGCATTAATGGGATAAGACATAATTGTATCTTTCCACAATTTCAGAATTTATTGAATAACAATAAATGCACAAGTTACAACACTTTCAATGGTTGCAGTTGAGTAAATACTTTTGGGTCACCTGATAGTCATAAGCTAGGTAATTACAAGTTCTTTTATTCTAATCTATTTTTAATTCAGAAATTTATTTGTTGAACAATCACACAAGCTTTTAATGAAATAGTATAATATGTATATAGATTCTGAAGATTAGATTTACCCCCAAGAGTGCCCCCCAATTACCCACCCTTATCCCTCCCCTCCCCTTCCCAAAACATTGCTAAACATATGTTAGATTGTATAACATTACATAACATTACACCTTATCCAGATTTAAAACATGATAATAGATCTCCTTTTTCAATGCCAGGGTCTAGTTCTGGCCTCCACAGATAAGTGAAGACATTCAACCCTTGGATCTCTAGGTTATGCTGATTTCATTCAGCATAATTTCTTAATATCAATAATATCCAAGTCAAAAATCATACCTTACACATATGTAGAAACATTACTATATAACCAATATATCAATATGAATAATTTATAGCAAATATGATTATATATTAATATGTAATAATATTAAATAGTATATAATCTATATAATTCATATATAATAATATATTATACATTATCATATTTACAGAAAGGGTCAAAGCAGTCATAGGGCCTTAGGAGGCTTCACTGAAAGAAGAGGCAGTACGCAGCAGATACAAATGCAGTCACTGTAAGATAAGATTTTGAATAAGCTGAAGAACTCTTCAGAACAAAAAACTTTCAGAGTGTAGAAGTTCTAGGCCATGGTCCAGGGAGTTGGTAGATTCGTAGTGTCAGCTTGAGATGTCAACTAAGAGTGGGCCATGGGTGGTCGTCATGAGAAGGAGAAACTGCTATGATGAAGCCCAAGAACAGAATTGGACGTTTGTCACTGTGGCAATATTCCTGGGCAAGGCTCATGAAGAGTGACCAAGTGACAGCATCAGTAGGCCACTGGCCACTGCGTCCTGTCTTAAGTGTTCCTCTCTTTAAAAAAAAAAAAGGAGGAGCACTTAAGACAGGACGCAGTGGTCAGTGGCCTAGAGAGAGAGAGAAAGAGAGAGAGAGACAGAATCAATTTTTATTGTGCTTTTCACATGGCTTTTGTTACTCTAGCACTTAATTGTGCATGTGGGTGCTGGGGTTTGAACCCTCATACTTGCACATGCTGGCCAAGTGCTGTAACCACTGAGCCACCACTTCAGCCCCCAAGTGCTCCTCCTTTTATGGGTCTTGGATCAGGGGGTTGCCACATTTGGTGATCTGGTGTGTTCATGAAGCTCATGGGGCTGATTTTTTTCTGCTATGAGTTTTATGCATCCATGTGTTTCCCATTAATTCTATAAATTCACAGGCAGTCATTTTATTACCATGATTATCTATCATTTTTTGCCCTACAGATATACTAGGCAGATGGTGGTTATTTACTTCAACAAAAAAGGTGTAGATTGATTCTACCTCAGCACTTATACTAAAAATGGAGTTCCTTATGGGAAACTACTACTCAGGGTTAGGCACAG
>PVKS010009940.1:0-62093 GCA_004027875.1 Aplodontia rufa
TGTACTTGCACATGCCAGGCAAGCGCCATAACCCCTGAGCCACCGCTCCAGCCCAGTAATTTATTTCTTAATGAAACTCTTAGGAAAATACAATCTGGATTGAAGAGAAATTAATAAATCTTGCCAAAAATGGTTCTATCTAAATTTTGAATATACATCTACTTTTGATTTTGTGTTTACTATATTCTTGATAGAGCACTAGGTTTTTTTCTTTATCTCATTTAGTACACATAACAATCTTATGAAATTGAGATGTCATTCCCATGAATGAAAAAACACATTCATCAACATTGAAATATATTAAATATTTACCTACTGACTGTTTGTCACACTAATACAATTATTCCATATTGCTTTTCTTTTTCTCTGGGAAAATGTATTTGGGGAACATTTTCATTAGTTTTTTAATTTGTAATAAGGAAAAACCAGACATTCTCTAAATTGGAACAAGCATATATTTTCTAGGGAAAAAAGTTGTGAGCTTTTGTGGCAAAGGATTTCATTGCTTTCATTGCTTTTGAACTTTGTGGAATACTGCCACACTCAGTACTTAAATATCTGTATTTCATGTTTTGCCAGTATAGAAATAACTGATTCTTTAGCTTGCACCTCTGTTCCATTTCACATTCTTATGTGATATTTTCATGTACTTCTCCAAGAAATCAAATAACATTAAAACACAAAAGAATTTTGTATTTATATGTGCTATATGAAGTACAACTAAATTTTGAAGATTAAATCATTGTATATGCCTATGCAGACTGTTACTAAAAATAATTTTATTAACATTAAAGATAAGAGTGACAACTTTGCTTTGGTAAGTTCACTTCTGCTATTGATCATGAAGTCAAATCATTATTTGATTAGTCTAAGTCCTCTAAAAGCTATCATTCGATTTGTTTTATTGATTTCAAAATGAACTTTATCAGTGGAACATAATTCTTAGATCTTGTTACCACTTATATAATTGTGCTGAAAAAAAAAAACCTCACAGTTGTACATATAGTGATACATTCATCTTAAAGAATTGATAACTTGGGTACAACCAGGGAAACTCAAATTCTTTGCATTGCAAAGTAGAATTAGCTTTTGAATTCAGGGCTAATGGTAAGAACTCAGAAGGAAGATCTGCAGCTTCATTATTTACATAAAATTTCTTATTGGATTTGGAAAAAAACTGAAGAAAAAAGAAAATCACTAAGCATCATGAATCTTGATAGTAACAAGATTTTTATTTTTAATATTTTTAGAGTGGTATATTTTCTTGACTGTATTATTTGTAAAGAACAGAGTATAGAACTTTGAAAAGAATCTTAGATGTATTTAAAATTAAAGTCATTCTAGTATGAAAAGGTAAATTATGTAATAATTTTGAAAATTGCTTTAGACAATATATCTGCAGTACAGGTTTTTTCTCATCTTGATTTTATAACATTTTACCAAAATTCCAGAACCTTAAGGTAAATCAGTTTATTAATAGATTAAGTAAAACAATTATTCTGAAAAAAATAAAACATTTATTTTAAACTAGTAAAAATAAGGAGGAAGTTATTTTAAAATATTCATTATTTTGTTTCTGAAAACTTTCTGTAGCATTTGGAATCTCTCATAGCCTTCTGTATAACCATATAATGTTAATGCTAAAAGAACCTCAGGGATTGTCTGTTTTTCATTTTTCAAATGAGAAAAATTAATGCCCTGGAAACTAAATCAAATTCTTTCAGTGGTCAAGAAGAGAAAAATCTCAGGTTGTTACTACTCTTTTCATTATATCACTTAGCATTCAGTCACATAGCATTCTGTTTGTTATTGTTTAGGTGTCTGTGTCTAATTGTACCAACTAGTTTGCATGCAGTTAGGCATTTTTTATGCTTTGCATGTTCTTTCTGAAGAAGAGTCTCTATATAAGCAGCTTAACAATGAAGAATTCCGTTAGTACATGTTGGTTAGGAGCTTTCTTTGGTGTGAAAGTGTGTTTTTAAATCAGAATGCTCTGGTACAAGGCTCTGGTCCCCATTAGATGTCCTTTTATTGCTTAAAAATTAGTAATGCTTAGATCATATCAATGATCTTATTTATTATGAGTTAATTAAAAAACTAATGATTTATTATCCTAATACTGAAGTTTTAAGTATAGGCTAATTAGAGCAAATCCTTTTATTCTTAATTAAAATGTTAGTTAAAATAGAACAATACAGAATCTTAAAGTACCTGAATAGCATCTATATGCAGCCTAATCTGGAAAATGGGAGGAGATGTAAGGAAAATGACAAATTAGAGAAAGTCTGTGTAATTGTTAGAAGATAATTGCTTCCATAGATCTTAATTGTAGCATAAAATATCTCACTCAGTCAAAAACTATACTCTGAGAATTTTGTTGTTGAAACAGGGATTCAAAATCTTTAGATGTTGTAAAAAAATTCTATTTAATTGTGTCTGTGTATGTGTGTGTGTGTGTGTGTGTTACGACTGTCATGAGTCCAGTATGCCAAAATAATCTTAAGATGGTTTTGTCCAAAAATAGTTCCTCATGCCGTTAAATGTATATTACTCTGTAATATACAGAAATAGCACGTTATCAATCAATATTTATTGAGCACCTGATCTGATATTACTCATTAAGATGGAGATACTAGGTGTCATATAATAAAATGATACTAGGTGTCATATAATAAGAAACTGCACAACAGGAAAACTCATTGTTGGTTTGACTTAATATACAGAATGTAGGAACTGAATTGAGCCTCATATGATGAGTTAGTAACATAATAAATGTGAAGAAGAGATGTGGCATTCCATAGAGGAATTCAAGAATAAAGAAACTAAGGTATAGGAGGGCAAAGGATTGTTAGGGAGTCAGCATATCTCAGAAGCAGAAGTGAAGTGCTCATGTGAGGAACTCCTCGAAAACAAAAGTTGGAAAGCTGGGTTAGGTGCCAAAATGTGGGGATCTTAACTTTTTATCTCTACTGACCTTTCCATGGGGATAAAATGATAGGCTAACCTGGGGTAGTGGTGGTAGAAATGCAAAGTATACTGTGAGTCATTGAAAAAACTTCTGTGAGCAAGTAATGCAAAGTTGTAAGTAAATGTTAAAAGTGCTATATGCATAGTAGAAGTTTAGGTCTTTAAATACAAATTAATTAAATACTTGCCTCCTGTCAGCACTTCTATCTCCTGGAAACTTGTGTCCACCTACATGCCTGCTTTATAAACATGAATTCCTGGAACATATTCCTGGATTATTAGAATCAACATCCATGCTACCTCATTGTGATGATTTATTTTATGTTGGTTGGTGTCTCCATTATTCACCCATGCAGTCATCCAATTCAGGATTCTGTAAGACACCCTAAACTTCTCTCGTTACTTCAGTACCTTCATGTCCAGTCAGTTGTACTACTTTTCTAAGTAGTTTTCAGCTTAGTTCCTTTCCTAAACCCTTCCTGCTTAGGTAATCCAAATCATCTTTTTCTTAGATAACTCTAGTAGCCTACTAATAGATCTGTTTCCTCCTGCCTCCCACACCCCAAGTCCTTTTTCTAACAGATGTCAGAAATATTTTCCTAAACAATAAATGTAATCATTTTACTGCTATCCATTGTTTATATATAATGAAACCTCTTTAGTATGCCATTTATTATATAACTCTTGGCCTATGTCTCTAGTCTTATTCCATGAGAAATTTTTAGGGGTCATAAACAACATTTAGTTCCCTAAGTATATCATGCCCTTTGTATTTTCTGTTCCTTTTGGCTGAATGTTGTGTCCACCTAGACTTATCTATACTTTTCTAGGTAGCCTGACAAAGTTCTACTACTTCCTATAAATATCTTATCTGGAAGGCTTTTTTGGTCCATAGTCTTGAAAGCAAAGTTAGGCATTCTTATTTTGGCCACAGCTATTACAGCACCTAGTATGTATTATAATTGTGCATTCATATTTATTCATCTGGTGTTTCCTTGAGGTCAGCACATATGCATTATTTATCTTTGAACTTCTAGTATTTAGCTCAGTGTCTTATAGGTAATAAGCCTAGTCCATTAAGGATGCTGTAACAAAAATCAAAGATGGGGTGGCTGAAACAACAAATATTTCTTTCACACAGTTCTGGTAGCTGAGAAGTCCTAGTACCAACAGGTTTGGTGTCTGATGAGGACCCACTTTCTGATTCATTGTAGAGAGTTGTCTCCTTATGGTGTCTTCAACATGGCAGGAAGGGACCTGGGAGGTCTCCTTTGTAAGGGCACTAATTCCATTCATGAGGGCTTCAGCCTAATGAATTTTCTCCCAAAGGCCCCACTCCTAATACCTTGGAGCACATAAACATTTTGTCCTTAACTGAGCTTTCAAAAGATCTGTTGAATGAATTAATAATTATTCTTTAAAAAGTTAGTGTTAAAGTTCAACTTTTTCTATTCTCCCTTATAGTGACCTTTAATTTGTTCCTCTAAGCTCATTATTTCCTGTTCATTTAAAGTTAATGCTAAAGACTTTATTAGATTAATGTTCAAGTTACTTTTGGTATGTAGATATTTTCCCCATCCTTTTTTATGGTATTTTAAGTTGATGCAATACATTTGTAGAAGTGGAATTGCTGAGTTAAAGGATAAATGCATATTCAGTTTTACTAAACATTTCCAGATTCCATGAGGATTGTTCGGTTTTTGCATCCTTACAATTTTTTTTAAGAGAGAGAAAGAGAGAATATTTTTTTTGAGGTTTCATTTGGCCTTCATTGCTCTGACACTTTTTTATTTATGTGGTACTGGGGTTCAAACCTGCATCTTCATGCATGCCTGGCAAGCGCTGTAACCACTGAGCCACCACTCCAGCCTCCCTTACAACAATTTTTGAGAGGAGGTGTTCCCCCTAAACTCTGTCAATAAGTACGCTGCCTAACTTGGACTTTTACCAACCTGATGTATAAAATAAAGTATTTGCTTTTCTTTTATTGTGAGTAATTTCTTCTGTTAATTGCCTATTCTTTTTTTTTAAGGAGTTGAGTTATTGCACAATCATAAATGCGTATAAAGTAACAATATGATATGCATATGTTCTTAAACCGAATTACTGCATATTGCCCACACCCCAGTCTCTTGATTTTTCTATATTTCGCCCCTACAAGAAATATAAATGCTTAGATTGTGAATTTTCCAGAATTAAATGATTACATAAGTATTATTTGGATTCTCAGGGGGATAAAGAGTATGTTTACTACATTGTTGTCTCCCTAAATCCCTTCTTATTCTCTCTCTCCCCTGACCCATCTATCCCCTTTGCACCCCTCCCCCCTACATATCTATGGTTGCCCTAGATTATGTATTGCTACGCCTTTTGCTGAGTCTAATACATGAGTTTGACTACCATTCACCCAAGCCTGGGTTTAGCTCCAGCCTCCACAAATGAGTGAAAACATTCAACCCTTGAGACTCTGGGGTTGGCTAACTTTGCTCAGCATGATTTCTTCCATTGCCATCCATTTACCTTCAAAGGCCACAATATGGTTTCTAATTGCTGAGTAGAATTCCTTTGTATGTATGTGTATACACATACATTCCACAGTTTTTGGATCCATTCATCCAGTGAGGGGAATCTGGGTTGGCTCCATAATTTAGCTATTGTAAATTGAGCTGCTGTGAACATAGATTTTGCTGTGTCATTGTAATGTGCTGATTCTAACTCCTCTGGGAAAATACCCAGAAGCGGGAGAGTGGATCCAACCCAGATTTTTTGAGGATTTTCCATACTGCTTTCCAGAGTGGCTATACCAGTCTGCAGTTCCACCAACAGTGTGCTAGTGTTCCTATCACCCAGTAACCCCTCCAGTATCTGTTATTGTTTATATTCTTTATCTTTGCCAATCTGAAGTGAGGTATAATCTTAATATTAGTTTTGATTTGCATTTCTCTGATTACTACTGATTTAGAACTTTCTCATGTATTCATTGGCCGGCTTAATTTTCTCTGTTGAGAAGTTTCTATTTAGCCCATTTGTTGATTGGATTATTTATATTTTTGGTTTTAAGTTTTTTGAATTCTTTGTAAATTCTGGATATTAGTCCCCTGTTGGAGGAATCACAGGCCATGATTCTCTCCCATTCTATATGTAGGTTGTCTCTTGACAATTTTGACCAATTCCTTGGCTGAGCAAAAGCTTTTTAGTTTATGGCATCCCTCTCATTGGTTCTTGACTGTAATTCTTTCACTAAGGGAGTGTTGTTGAGAAAGTCACTGCCTAGTACCATATCCTGGAGTGTTTTGCTCCTAATTTTTCTTCTATTAGTTGTATGGTAGGTGGTTTAATTCTTAGTTCCTTGATCCATTTTGAATTGATTTTTGTGCAAGGTGCGAGATAAGGTTCTAATTTCAACTTACTGCAAATGCCTGTCCAGTTTGTTCAGCACTATTTGTTGAATAGGCTGTCATTCCTCCATATTACATTTTGACCTCTTTTGTCAAAGATTAGATGTTTAAAGATTTGTGGTTTTGTCTCAGAGTCTTCTATTCTGTTCCATTGGTCTTCATTCCTATTTTGATACCAGTACCATGTCGGTTTTGTTATAACAGCATTATAGTGTAGTTCTAGTTCTGGTTTTGTGAATTCACCTGTTTTGTCTTTCTTGCTTGGTAATGTTTTGGCTATTCTGGGTTTTTTGTTGTTCCAAATGAATTTGAGAATTGTTTTTTCTAGATCTGTAAAGAATGACATTGGTATCTTAGTGGGGATTGCATTGAATCTGTATAGTATTTTTGGCAGAATGGTCATTTTAATTATATTAATTCTGCCTAACCAAGAGCATGGAACATCTTTCCGTCTTCTTAGGTCTTCTTTGATTACTTTCTTCAATGGTCTTTTACTTCCTTTGTTAGATTAATTCCCAAGTATTTTATTCTTTTTGAAGATATTGTGAATGGACCGATTTCTTCTTCTACCCTATTATTGTTAGTGTATAGGAAAGCTATTGATTTGTGGATATTGATCTTGTAGCCTGCCACTTTACTAAATCTGTTTATAAGCTTAAACTTCTGATGGAGTTTCTTCAACCTTCCAGACATAGGATCATGTTGTCAGCAAAAAGGGATAGTTTGACTTCCTCTCTTCTTCCTATCCTTATCCCATTGATTTCCTCCTCTTACCTGATTGTTCTGGCTAGGATCTCAAGAACTATTTTGAATGGAAATGGTGAGAGCGGACAGCCTTATCTTATTCCCAAGTTTAGTGGAAATGCTTTCAGCTTTTCACCATTTAGTATCATACTGAGGGTTTATCATATATTTGCCTATTCTTTTCCATTTTTGTATTAGATTGCTTTTTTGTCCCTTTGATTATGAGAATCCATTTGTGTTTAATTAAGCCAGATATCTGCACAGATGTTAAAACAAACTGTCCTCAAATTTTTGTTTAAAAAAAACCATTTGTGCTAATATATGGTGGTATCATCATCACCATCATCATCATCATCAGCCTTTTGGTGCTGGGGACTGAACCAGAGGCTTGCAAGTGCTAAGTACTACTGAGCTACAGCCACTATTTTTAATTTTTCAATTAATTAATAGATATTTTAAAACATTTCTTTAAGTTCTAATATAATTATTGACAAATATAACTCACAAACAAAAGCTTTAAGGCAATAATTCTTAAGAATATAAAGAGGCCCTTACATTAATAGTTGATGAACAGTCTGTTTAAATGAACATAACATTTCATGGTTTTAATTCTGATTACAGTTGCTTTTAAGTTTACCTGTATATATAAAAGAACAGTCTTAAGGATTAACAAAATAGAGCACATGCGTAATTCATGGGCATTAACTATGCAGGTGAGATGTATTTTTTTGTTCCAATTAAATATTAAAACACAATTATTGCCTTTAGAATTCTCTCTTTCCTTTTAGAATTCTCTTCTTAAGTCTTGTGTAAAGGCATTTTCTCAAATTAAATGATAAACATAAATTCTTGTCATTCTTGACAACTAAGAATGTAGAGAAGTATTGATGGTCTAATATGCTTAATGGCTAAATACTTACATTTTGTAAATTTCTAAAGATCAAACACATTTAATATTCCATGAGTTTTTTTAACCTAAGCTGAGCAGACTTGTATTTTGTTCATCACTGTGGTTTGAAAGTCATTTTATTTTCCATTGGAAAAACCTAAAGCTCTGTGTTTTGTTTTGTTTTTACAGTCAAGCCGGTAGATGCTATATGGTGAATGCTTGTTTTAAAACTGCTTTTCCCTCATACCAAGATAACTGCATTTGCAGCATATTTTTGTTTCTCAAAAAAGACTAGTAGTGGGCTAGAGAGGTATCTCTGCAGTAGAATGCTTGCCTGGCAGGCACAAGGACCCAGGTTTGATCCTGAGCAACACATACACAACTAAGTATAGGAAACATAAATACGAGATGAAAAAAAATCAAATAAATCATTCTCTCTTACAAAAGAAAGAAAGAAAGAAAATAAAGACTTGTAGCTTATCAAGCTTCTACTGAGTAATATTAGAATGTTATATAACTGGAATTGCCTGAAATGGGAATTTTACTTTCTAAAATCCTCAATTTTAATTTCTCTTAAATTAACCAGGACCCAATTTTAATAGGTAATGCTTTCTAAAATTCAAGATAAAGTTTTATTACATAATATGGAAATTTTTAAGAAAGTGCATAGAAGTAAATACTTTTTAAATATTTCTGTGGGACTGGAATTTATAACTAGTGGTATAAAAGTATATTGTTTATATGTTAATATGGAAGCTTTGAGGTAGGTGGTTATTATGAGCTTACATTATCTCAGGTGTAAGACTTATAGTTCTCATTTTATTGGGCTTTAGTTCAAAATTTTAATAGCATATTCAACAATTATGTTTTGTAGTGCTACATCTCTAAAGAAAGTACTGAATACTTAAAAGCATGTGTAGGAAGAGCCTTTGTTGCCCAAGATTAATGTCCCAGCATGCGGTATTACTGATTTCTAAGAAAGTAGTACAAATTATGGGAAACTCCAGGTACTATTTGTTTTAACAATATAAGAAACTAAACAAATAGGAATCCAGAGGATACGTGGAAGTTAGTAGATTGATGTCCAGTACTGTGTTTAACTTGTTAATTTATTGATGTTTCTAATAATCCAGAGAACTTCCGTAAATTCACAAAATGTTCTTGTTCTTTTCAAAGAAGAGAAAAGGAATGCAAGGGGCCTTTAGCTGGACTCCTGTCTCCTTAATCCCATTCTGTGAATATGTGGTAATCTATTATTTTTACTTTGTTGTGCTACATATACTGTTAGAATTTGATATTTTAAGGTAAAGTTGAACATCTTATGTAACTTATGTGGGAGAGAGAGAAGATAAAGGAATTGGTGGCTACAGTTTAAGACAGTGGTTTTGAGTGGAGATTTCAAGTTTAAAATGGAAATCCATATGTATTGTTGAAGAAGACTAAATTTCACACTGTAAATGACAGTACCTTTGTGATGCAACTTAAGTGATTGTACCCGTAATAGGGAGATGTTGACAGAAGGACTTGATAGCCTTGGTTTTAATAATTCAGTTAAAAACAGTCTACTCCTGAGTCTCATGCTCTGAAAACAACATGGGATTTCCAGTGTGCAGGGTACTTTTGAGTGCTGCTTAAGGTGTCAGTGAACTGACACATTCTCTAGTGCCTAACTCGGCTCCTGATGCTCAGTGGATCCTTGAACCACTCTACCTCCAAGTTAGAGAAAAGATACTGGTGTGTTTTGGAAGATTATTGCCTTTGGTGCCATTGCTATTTTCTGTTTACAGATCTTTTCTTCCCAAATCACCTGGATCTTAATTTATGTAATACTTCAAATAGCAATACATGTTTTAATCTAGCATAGGATAAATAACAATTTCAAAAAAAATAATCTTCTAGGCATGGTAGGAATAATTGTATGTTATAGATAATGATTAACATTTAAAGTTGAGTTTCTTATAAATTGCAATCCATTACAGTTAATCTAATTCAAAACTTGTTTTCTTCTCCTTTAGGGTTAGCAAGTTTTTAAAGCAATTTTCTTACATTCCTTTCCATTTGCCTTTTTCTCTTTGAAACATGCAATGTAATTAATTTCTACAAAAAGTTCTCTTATTTAAAATTATCTGCCAAGGAATAAATACATGGCATCTGCATTGTTTCATAGCATAGAGCCACCATCTCTGTTCTTTCTGCAATGTTTCTGACAAAGCATCTACAAACAACAAAAGAAGAGTCAACAATTGAAATATATTATTTATGTTGACTATTACAATTGACTTTCTTTACATTCACAGTTAAAAATTTTAGTTTGGGACATAGGTTTCATATTTAAAATGTTTTATCATTATAGTATGTTCAAAATGTTGAGGTTATTAAATAAATTATCTTCTAAGGATATCTTTAAAACCTGTGAAGTTAATACACTTAGTAAAGTCAGATTCCACTTTGCCAGATTTTTTGTATGTTAAACAGATTTTTTGAAGTCTGTTCATTAAACGTCTCTATGTAAAAATTAATTACACATTTTAACATTAATATTCTTTTGTCCTATGGAGATAAATACATAGGCAGCTTTTACATTTTAGTGGATACAAATGCACATTTTTTTACTTTTCCATTTTCTATTGAAAAAAACTAAAGAAAAGTAAAGTGAAAATTAAATTACATAATTTATTCTAAACCATTTAGTAGTTTAAAACTGCAGCAATTAATTCTCATTGGCAGTCACCCTTTTAGTGGCAAGTAATTTGTTGATTTTTCCTAAAGACTCATAATTTTAAGAGTTCCTGACTTCCAAGTATCTTAATTTTCTATTGGGATTAATTTATATGAAGTGATCTAGTAAATTGCTCAGCTATTAAGTGTCAAAATAAGTAATTTTCTAAAAATAATTCAACTCTATCCTTCCTGCATTTTCCCTCCAGCAGATACTTACTTAATAGGCATAATCTCAACTAATTATTTCAACTATATCTGAAAAAAAAAATTTCCTGGTAGCATTATTGAGACCACAAGTCTGGTAAAATATTCTCTTAGAACTGACACATAGAAAGTATGGATTCCTATTTTATAACTACTTTTTCTCGATTGAAATGATGAGATTTTATGAGGAAAAAGTAAGCAAATTATGACTTTTCTGAGATATTTGAAAACAAATCACAAAGTTGTCACTGTTTAAAATTTCTGAAATACTTTCATACTTCTTTTTATTTTTTAACACTGGAGTCAATATTTTAGATGATTTCTTTCTAGTGATATCAAGGTTGCATTCAAATTAAAACTGAAGAATAGTATCTTCCAACTTTTCTATTGTTATAGTTTATTTTTTGGCTTTATTCTTTTTTTCCAATTTTAATATCCAGATCAATTTTTCATTTCTGTGAAGGTACATTAACACATGTGTATTAGGCTTGTGTTCTTTCCTGAACTTGAAGACATTTTCTATTGTTGCATTGTCTCAATAGCTAAAAAATGCTGTGCAGCAGCACTGAACTTTGGCAGTGATCAAAATAGACATTTGCACCTACTAGCCACATTGGCTTTTAACGCTGAACATTAGTGCAGTTGAGGTTCTGAATTTCTCACTTTATTTAATGTTTATCAACTTAAATAGTAGTCACATGTGGCTAGTAGCTACCATAATGAACAGTACAGCTGAAGAAACTAAAGGGCTTATTTGTTACTTATGCTTTTCACCGATTTAAAATCTACTGTAAGGGCTAGAGTGTTGGCTAAGCAGTAGAGCCCTTACCTGGTATGTGCAAGCACCCAGCACCACATACACATCTAAATGTCAGAAAAACAAAAACCAGGTGAAAAAATATAAAATTGATTCTTTCTCTCTTAACAAAATAACTTTAAAAATGTTCTTTAAAAGGCCACTGTGATTTAAAGACCTTTGTATAAAATTCACTGGTATGATCCAAGTCTTTTATTTCCTAAATTAAAATATTAGCTTTATCTTAGATACTTAAAGAAAAGGAACCATAATGATCTTTCCCCCCTTCGAAATTAGCATGGCTACAGAAAAACTCTTGAAATTTTGTATTCATGTGGCATCTGTTGAGGAAATATAGCTATTCTAGTTTGGTTTTCTTGTGTTGTTTTGTTTTTCTTTCTTTCTTTGTGGAGTTTTTACATTGGGGAATGGGCAAAAGAAAAAAAAACCCTTATTTTATTGTGCTTTGCATTTTTTACATTTTTATGTCTTCTCAAAACTTCTCAACAGAGGGTGGAGGAAACTATGTCCAGAAGTGACAGACATTATTCTCAGTTGTGAGGGGAAAAAAACTTTTCAGCATAAGAAAAATTCTTACACTAATAAAGGGGCTGGACAAGGACAACTTAAAAGATTTAGTTGGAAGCTGACTGCAGTGGTGCACTCCTATAATCCCAGCAACTCCAGACTTTAAGGAGAGAGGATCACAAGTCTGAGGCCAGCCTGGGAAACTTAGCATGTGCCTTGTCTCAAAATATAAATAAATAAATAAATAAATAAATAAATAAATAAATAAATAAATAAATAAATAAGGCAGAGGATGCAGTTCAGTGGTTAAGTGCCCCCTGGCTGGGTTCAATCCCCAGTACTGGGGCAGGGGTTGGAAATCAGTTGAAAAAGATGATTGTGAGGTTTTGCTACTAAATCAAACTGGTAGGATGAAGAGCCAAAGATAACTCTATGAATCTGAGCCAAGGCTACTGCTGTATTTGTTAACTTTATAACCTATAGAGGAAAATGAAGAACAACAGCTGGTTTGGGGAAAAGGATTAGTTTAAACCTGATTATAAGGTGTTAATACTGCAAGCAGATGATGTCACAAAATGCCCCAAAGCCAGACTTATGGGCAGAGAAGAGCTAACTTGTAACTAAAAAGATTCAGAAGTCACATGGCATGTTCATTTCCATATTCCAAGCCCATCTTTTTCCCTTATCTACTCCACCATCCTTTCAAGGTGATGACTGTAACAAATTTCAGTAGAATTTTATTTGTATAAAGATGAAAGTCATGGAAGAGAATGCACACTTGAGAGAATAAACAGAAAAAAGAAATGCAACAGGTAGGAAAAGTAATGGTAAGCTGTCAAAGAGGTGAGTAGGTTTGGTGGTTCACATGGAAGCTGAGTACAGGGAGCATTGCACAGAAGGTGGTGATCTGAGTTGTGCAAGGAGACGAGAAGCCAGGGGAATCTCAGCTGTAATCTGAAGAGTGTGTATACATACAAAGCAGAAAGTAGAACAGAACAAGGCAACAAGTAGAATGGCAGTGCCCAAAGACTGAGGAAGGGGAGATGGGGAGATGCTGTTAAATGGGTGTAAAGTTCCATTAATGCAGGATGAAAAAGCCCTAGAGACATGCTATAGAGTGCTTATAGTTAACAATACTGCATTGCACACTTACTTGTTAAAGGGTAGATAGATCTTATGTGTTTTTAACAGAGAAGTAAAAGAGCCCTTGACACTTTTCTGGAGCATATAATGTGAACAGACATTGAAACAGGGATCGTTGGAAATGGTTGATTTTTTCCCCCTTCTTTTCCCACTTTGGCCCTATGTGAGTTTACTCTTGATTTGGTTAAGAATAATATTAACGCGAAAATGCTTGATCCTGGGATTGAGAAGGTATGACCATCAAGCTAATAACACTGTAGAGTCATTTACCATTTCAAAAGGGATAAACAGGCCTGAAGATGTGATTTAAAAAATAAGAAAATCCAAAGGAAAAGTGTAGAGCAGCACTGCCCAGGTTAGTGCTCTGCAGTGGCAGATGGAGCTGTCAGCACCATCCTGCGTGGGTGCTGTCACCACATGTGAATATTAAGCACCTGAAGCGTGTAGCTGAGAAACTGTTTTTAATTTTATTTAAAATTTTGTCACATATGGCTTATGTTTCTCATATGGAACAACGCAGTCTAGAGACTTCAAAAGAGTTCATCGAGTGTGAATGAAGTGGGAGTGCAGTCTTTGGCATTTGGGGTTTGAGTGAAAAGTTGAGGAAAGGGTATGACTAGAACTCCAGTTGATGGGCTTTAAATGAATCTTTGGATATTGAGGTGTCCTATTTCTTTTGTGTTTGACTAACAAACTTTAAAAACATACAGAGTGTGGCAATAATAGTTTTCAGAGTACAATGAATTTAAAGCAGAATTTATTAACTCCTTTGATCATTTAAAATTTGTTTTTCACCCTTATGTAAATATACAAAATAAATAGCCAACTGTCACCAGAAAAGATGCTCTTTATACAGACATAAGAACTAGGCTGGTCATTTAAAAAGTGATTCCATTAAAAAATATAAATGAGGAAGCACACATGAGGAAAAACTTCAAAATTAATTTTCTTTTCAGTGAGTAAGCAGTTCTCTCAGGACAGTTTGCTTGGTCTTTGTCATGAACTGTTACCATAGCTTCCTAGCTGTTTTCCTGTCTTGGGCTTAGGTACTGTATCACACTCAGAACTATGTTAGTAAAAACACAAATCTGATTCACATCTCTGCTTAAGAACTTTTACTGCAAATCAGCCTATAATAAAAGGTTTCAGTCACATTTTTAGATACTGTTATTCACTTTTGAAATTAATAGGTGAAGTGGATATTTTCTCAGCTGATAAAAATAAAATTGTTAAAACATGTTTGTTAGTACATTGGCAGTAAACAAGAAGATGATTAAATATACTTATAATTTAAACCCTATTTAAACCTGGGAATCTTTCTAAAGAAACAATCTGAAACACCACAAAGTATGCTCAGGAAATTGCTTTTAGTAGAGAGTGTTTTAAGTCATTTCTATAACTTAAAGAAGGAGGCAAAGAAAAAATGCCACTTCTTTTACGTTCTTTTTCTGGATAAATCTAGATTATGGGTGAAGTAGATAGTAAGAGTCAATACTAGAAATTCCAAATCCATTTTACATGGAGACCTCAAGGGTAATTGACCTGTAAATTGAGACCTGTTGTTATCACTTTATAAATATAATCTAGATGCCTCATTCTTTCTGAAGCATAAGCCATGTAAGGTTATTGTTATGTAATATATTTATTTTAGTAGAACCCTGAACATTGTTAAAAATTATGTGCTAAACTCATGAGTATTAGGGCCGTGTTTTTTTTCCTCACCATGTATCCTCAAAGTCTGTCACAATACCTGATAAGTATCTTGCTTGCACACAAAAAAAAATTGTTGACAATGTAATTTTATTCAGCCCTAAAGAAAAAATGAAATTATGGCATTTTCAGGAAAACGAATTGGTTAAAGTTCAATAAATTTATATTAATGTGTTCCTTGCTGCTTTGTTCAGGAAAATAAAAACCTTAAGTCAGGTAATTGCTTTGGAAATTTGCATATAAACCTCTTTGAGTTTAAACCTGTGCTTAGGCTTTCAAATAATATCTAACAGTATGTTAATATACTATCAGATATGGTTTTATTGTGGATGCTAAGGAGTTTTCAGTGGTATCTAATATGGGCTAAAATATATGGTGATGTAGAATATAACTGGGATAATTGACATTTTGGGAAACTGTTGGTAAGCACTGTGGTAGGAGTTGGTCCATGCAATGGCCCTCTGGGTTTTTTGTTGTTTTTTTAACAAACAGCAAAACTATTCTTATTCCACATAATTCTATTTATTTATTTATTCTATTTATTTTTGTAACAGGAATAAATATCTACCAACTTTTCTTAAAACTTTTCTTTTAAAAACAGGATAAAAGAATAAGAGTATCTCAACCCTTGACAAGAGGACCAAGTGCCTTTATTCCAGAGAAGGAAGTAAGTTTATCTGTCTTAAAATACATGAAATATGATTTTAAACTATCTTAATTTAATCAAAGATTATCTTTTTAATGTAGAAATAAAAATGTGTTTTGCTCTTGAGCTTCTTATTCAAATAGAAAACCAGAGAAATGTTCTTTTCAGCTTGCTTAGAAATCTGAGTGTGTCTTATTGAAGTTAGAGTACTGAAAAGTTAAAAAAGACAAAATTTTAATATTTTTCATATATAAGTTTTCTTAACAAAAAAGCTAAAAATAATAAAATTTAATACTAATCTGAAGGTTTTGAGGTTTAAAAAGGCCATTGTTTGTTTGACAGTGAGTATAGGTTATATCAGTGTTGAGAAAAGATGTTTGGAAATGAAGAAAAAAATGAGTTTCCCAACTACTAAAATATGATATTATATTGCTAGTAGTTCCCTTTTTATTTTGTTCTAAGTCTTTGATTGGACACGATGTCACAGGATCTCCCACACAATTGTGCACGTTTGGTGAGGGTAGAGAGTCACAGTGGTAAATGCAAGGAAGAAAGGTTATAAATGATATGAAGGAGATTACAATCAATACAAAGTTTGTTCTTATTTTGTTGCAATTCATCTCTCTGAAAAATGACAATGATGTGCAAGATCCTTTAGATTCCTAAATGCTTCTTAAATATACTTGGGGTAAGAATAGTTCAGGAACCATGGATGAAAAACTGTGGTACATTTATACCATGGAATTCTACACAGCAATTAGAAATAATGATATTGCAGCCTTTGAAGGTAAATGGATGGCTATGGAAGAGATCATGATGAGTAAAATCAGCTTAACTCAGAGAACCAAGGGTCGAATGTCTCCACTCATCTGTGGAGGCTGGAACTAGACCCTGGCCATTGAGAGAGGTCATCTAGTATCATGTGTTAAATCCAGATAAGGTGTAATGTTATACAACATAATACTTTTTAGAGATATTGTGGGAAGGGGAAGGGAGGGATAAGGGTGGGTAATTGGGGGGACACTTCTGGGGGTAATTCTAATATCCAGAATATATACACATTTTATATTATTTTGTTAAAAACGTGTATGGTTGTCTATAATAAATCTCTCAATTAAAAAAAAAAAGAACCATGGATGAGGGGCTGGAGCAGTGGCTCAGCAGTTCAGGCAGTTGCTTGACATGAGCAAGTACGCGCGTTCAAACCTCAGCACAACACACAAAGCAAAGTGTCGGAACAACAAAGGCCACACAAAAAACTAAATAAAAATTGATTCTCTCTATCTCTCTCACTGTCCCTCTTTCTTAAAAAACACCATGAATGAAGGAGTTCTCTGCATCAAGGAGTTATTAATACATACTGAATGTAGTTATCATATATACAGATTTACTATTTACTGCATAGGCAACTTTTGTCTGAAAGTACTAGGATTATTCCTTTATTGTTCTAAAGTTAGTCAATAAATACAGAGTTCCTACTACACGCCAGGCATTGGCTTAATAGATTAGTAGAAGTAAAATAAAATCAGATGATTGCCAGAGTCAGCAGTTCTTTATCTTCATCTCACTTTTTTGGTGACCTGCTCATTGAATGAAAATTCAGAGTAACAGTAATGTTTCCAGGCTTGGTGACAACAGCCAATCTAGGTGGTAGCTGGGCTCTAGATAAGCTGCACTGTGTATGCCCCCTGTTTCCCTTGTGTCCAGTGAGTGCCTGATACATATAAAAGGCTTCCAAAGCATGTTTTCACAGTATGTTTTTGAAACTAATCTGGTTTTCAGGGTCTGTTGCATCACATCAATGTATTAATGTATCTTAGGCATCCAGTTAGATATAAGAAACTTCTACTGGAGAAAAGCAAATAAAAAGCAACAAATATTCTATTCCTTATTATATTTGGTTCCTGATTTTTAACTTATCTTGATTCTTATAGTTGACAGAATGGGAAAAAGTGGGCAGTTGAAGATTAAATTGACTCAGTGAGTTGTAGTGAAACTGCCCTTTTAAAATTTATATGTAGTAAATTAATTTATACAGGCATATTCCTTTAAAATTAAATTTCCCTCATTCAGTAATACCTCTGTATAATTTACACATATTTTTTCAGAAAAAAATACGAAGCCAGCTCAGAAGAGTAAGCAGAGTTTCTTGATAACAATGTGGATCATTGGAAAGACCATTACTTTGAACTTCAGGAGATTTAGTTTCCAAACCAGACTTGGTATTTACTAGGTACATGAACTTGCATTTGATCTAGAATCTGTTTTCTTATTTCTAAAATAAGAAATACATTCTTCTTTAGAACTGTAATTCTAAAATACATATAAATAATGAACCAATACCAGAATTATGCATTATTTGTCCATCAGTTCCAAGAGGGGTCCTTCTTTCTATAAGGTGTTATCAGTTCTTCACACTTTCAGAGCCAGTTCTTGGTGTGATTCCCAAATTGTCATTGTGTATAAAGCTGTATCTAAATAATTACTTTTCAGAAAGCTCTTTTGATTCTCTAGGGTAGAGGATATCCCTTCTACTAATTTACTTTGTTTTTAGTAATTAGTATGATAGGCTCAAATTACCAACAAGAGTATTCTTGTGACCTTATTAATTTTTCAATTAACATTCCCTACAAATTATCTTATGTTCTTCTGTCCCCTAAAAAGACTTTAGAAAGCTTTTTCTTTTAATGTTGTTTAACAAAAACAAGGAAAAGATGAGATTGAAAGCATTTATTTAAAAATTATGTCATTATCTTCATGAGCTGGTAAGGGTAAATTATAAATGTGTATAGTCAAATGCTACTTCCTTTGCCTCACTACAAATTGGTGTGACAATGGCCAGGCAAGTGGGCTCTGAAAATCTGCCTAATATATGCCTGGAGAAACAGATGGAAGCTTCTCTTCTTCAGTTTCATAACTGTGTGTTTAATGTTTGATGATTTAACATTTGTTGTTTAATAAATTGTGGTATTAGAGCCAAAAATGAATGGAACTTTTTTGAAAAATTTGTTTCTAGGATGAGCTACTGCATAATTTCACTGTCTGCTAATAGCAAATGAATATTCATTTGCTTCAGTAGTGGCAAAATGTATGTAAACTAATGATGTGTTTACATCGTAATAGTTATTTTGTTTTTCTTGGTTATAAGGTTGTCCAAGCAAACACAGTTGATGAACGAACAAACTTTCTTGTGGAAGAATACTCTACATCTGGTCGTCTGGACAACATCACACAGGTCATGAGTTTACATGCTCAGTACCTGGAGTCTTTCTTGCGGAGCCAGTTTTACATGTTGCGCATGGATGGTCCCCTTCCTCTCCCATATAGGCACTACATCGCCATAATGGTAGGTGCCCATTTTCCTAGTTTTTCTTATTTTCATGTAACATCTTCCACATATTCTTTCTACCTTGTAAAAGTGTATGTGTGTGTGTCTGTGTGCGTGTGCCTGCTCCTGCACACATGCAGAGAACTAAGTATAATTTTATGGATGTAAAAATTGAAGAAGCCTGTGGCTTTTTGAATACCAAGTCCATCGGATACATTGAAAGTGCTTTAAGCCATTCAAAATACTGAATGTTTCTCATTTAATTTTATCAGTAAAATCATTTTGTATATTTAATCTTTTATTATTAAAGATGTTTGTAAGGTCCAAAATAATATCCTGCAAGTTTTGTTTTTGTTCTTAAATGAATGATGGCACTTCTAAGTATAGTTCTTGTTACACACTAGTTAACAAGCTAATGTTATTGGCAGGTATAGGGGTCACAGAGGAAAATTGGGATAATAAGCCACAGAAATGAGAAAGGTAGAAAGAAACAGTGATACTGTTAGATTGCTAATTAAGCAAAAGGAGAACATGATAAAAGTGATATATATGTTTGGAGAGGTTAAGTGAACAGCTAGGCTGACAGAAATACCAGAGCTAGCCAGGATTTAACAGATTAATGTTTACCAAGTTTGATTTGGTTTATCTTTTTTGTATTCTCACTGATGTTTTGAATAACAACAAAAAGCATTCTGTGTTTTATTGAATGATGAACTTGACTAAGGTTATAATCTTAATTTTTTTAAGTTTTGGTGACAGCAAGGCTGAAAGCAGACTTTCAATACTCACAAAGAGAGGCCCCAGATATAAAGAATAGAAAGAATTAAAAAAAAAATGCTTTTCTACTGAGCAGCAGTCCCTAGGGAAAGAGAAGCCACAAGTTTGATTTGCATGAATTTATACTAATTTGTCTGCCACTGAGGCTGACTTTGACTCCATAGGAAGGAAATGATCAGCCAGTTGAGTGTCATCTGAGTAGGACAATATGGATAGGACGTGGCTGATATTAAAGTTCTCTCTGTGTATGTGTGTCTCACCGTGTTGCCTAGGTTAGTCTCAGAACTCCTGGATTCAACCAATTCTCCGGCCTCAGCCTCCCAAATATCTGGGACTACAGGCATTGCACTTTTAACCTACAGTTATAGTTATTATAAAGTGAATAAGAGAAATACCCAAATTAGCATAAATTTTCAATTATTAGAATACAAGCAAGTGAAATATATGGTGTTTTAATTAAAATACAGTATATGCTTACCATAAGGAAATGGATGTATATTTCCTTAGAATAGCTAGAAAGTGGGCTGTGGGTTAATCTGTATAAACTTCTGGATGAAGAAATAATTGACTTCTTATGACAATTACTTGCTTTTAAAAGTATGCATCAGCTTCATATATTGATTCAAGAATCTGTTGTAGCAGTTTGATAAACATTTCTGAAGAAGGAGAATTCTATAATAAAAGAGTTATTGATTATAAAAATTATTAACTCCATCTGAGTTGTTTATAAGAAATTGAATGAGACTCTATCTCAATTGTTTAATTAATAAATTCTTTTCTTTGTCCTTTAGGCTGCAGCTAGACATCAGTGTTCTTACTTAATAAACATGCATGTGGATGAATTTTTAAAGACCGGAGGTATTGCTGAATGGTTGAATGGTTTGGAATATGTACCACAACGACTGAAAAATCTTAATGAAATAAATAAGCTGCTAGCACACCGACCCTGGCTGATCACAAAAGAGCACATTCAGGTACTGACCATTTCTTTGAAATACAAATAAGGTTTATTGATGACTCTGAGTTAATTTTTTAGTTGAGTGACTTCTTAAGACTTAATTTTAATACTTGCTTATTAGGAACTTAAAAAGTAAAATACTGTATTAATATGTGTAAAAGAGATAAATTTAGGAAGTTGGTGGGTTTACTTAAGTATGAATGAATACTTTATGCTCTTTAAGTAGTCACTAATGAGCTTTTCAGTGAGCAGCTCTTAGAAAAATTGGCTTCAATTTTCAAGCAGTAGGTAGAACAAAGAAACTACACCAGCATGATAGGATGCCTGAGTTCTAGTGTCCTTGTTACAAGTTTATGCTCTTTAGCAATTTCTCTAGGCCTTAATTCTACCTTTCTGAAAGGTCTAGATTAAATGAATTCTAAATTCTTTCTAGTTGTAACCTTTCATCATTGTAACATTCACAAAAAAATTATTTTGTAAATAAAAAATGATTTGCCAGCCAGTTTGTGAATGTTTAATTGACTCCAGAAACTAGAACTTAGATGAGAAATAAGAGCTGTGATTAAGTAAGAGCACTTGAATTTCAAAGGGAGCTTCCATCATAGGCCAACAGGGTGAGTCATTATACAGTGTGCTTAGCACTATGCTTGGTACATGGTAACTATTCAATAAATAGGAGCTGTCATCTAAATTATTACCAGTAAAAGTAGTTGTTATTTAGAATCCCTGTTTCTGATCCATTAAAATGTCCTTTGTTATCCTATTAAATCACATTTTTGTTTGTTGTTTGCCCAAGTGACTTACATCAATCTGAATACTCTTAGAGTTCGAGGATCTTTCTAGGAATCTATAAAGCACAGTGTTGTCCTAAGGTTTATGGTCTGATTTGATAGTATGTTAGGAAGTTAATTAACCATTATTTTTATGTTATATCTTAGTTTGTGTAAAATACTTCGGTGGGCTAAAAAGAAAAAGACTTTGTCCCTGGATATGTTTAGAGTCTAGGGAAGAACAAGCAGTGGGTAATGCAATAGTTTTAGCACAATAGTGTTCAACTGTATGGATAAAGAGTATAATATCAGAAGGTTTCTTAAAATAGGTAACATTTGAGCTAGGTCAGGGTTTTCAAGTACAGTAAGCAGT
This sequence comes from Aplodontia rufa, assembly GCA_004027875.1. Classification (NCBI taxonomy): domain Eukaryota; kingdom Metazoa; phylum Chordata; class Mammalia; order Rodentia; family Aplodontiidae; genus Aplodontia; species Aplodontia rufa. The sequence continues at coordinate 21,953 of PVKS010009940.1, forward strand.
GTATGACTTATGAGAAAAATAGCTAATGCCTTCAGGTTTTTAAAACGTGGAATATTTATGTAAGAAGGAGGATGGGAAACAGGAAAAATTAGGATAATATTATATGACCTAGTGAATTCTGTATTACAGAATTTGTGTTTTATCCTCAGAAAGTTTTGGTCTTCAGAGCTGTGTTATGGTGCCTCATAGGGTATAGGAGACAGTCCTTCAAAATATGTGTGTATACATGTATTGTTATCTTAAAACAGTTTCTGTGTTTGTGTATTTTATATTACTATTACAGTGTATGTAAGTAAGTAACTCTTCTAAATAAAATGTAATTTACAAATATATATTAATTTATAAATAAATATGCTACATAATAACAGGGATTCGATTTTTCAGTTGTTATATCCTGAAATGTATATGATCAAAAGAGACCATTATGTAAAGAATTCAGATCATTAAAGGCTTTTGTTCCAAGTTGTAATATAAGTTTACTTAGTGATATAGAAGGTAAATTACAAACAGTAATAGACTTCAAGCTGGCCAGTCAATAGTACTACACCCCAGAGATGACTTTTAAAAGTCAGGGGATAAAGAGAAGGGCCAAGACTGTAGTAATTATTCTACATGAAAATAAGCAAGACCTAGTAGATTAGCAGGATGTGAGGATGGAGAGAGATGGGGAGGAGAATGAGTGTGAGGTTTCCTCCTTCCTGAAACAAGTATTTTATAGGCCCGAGAGGATTATGACATCCACAAGATGATTCCAGTTAAAGAAGGAAATACAGGTCAATAATTCAAGATAAAAGGGTGGATTAGAAGTAAAATAAGATAGTTATTTATAGATAGCAAAGGTCATGTTGAAAGAACGAATTGTCCATCCAAGTCGTAAGATACTACGGAAGGAAAGAAGATTATGGATAGAAGAGGGCAAGCCAACGTTTTGAAGGCAAGTAATAATGATAAAGACTGGCTGTGAGTGAGATAGGGAAAGAGCCATCTCAGAGTAGAAAAGTATAACCCCCAAAATTAGAATTGTTGAAGTGAGGGGAGATGAATTTCAGGAAGGGAGGAAGTGAACAAAGTAAACTCCGCAAAGATCAAACAGAAAAAGACTAGAAAGGAATAGTTAAATTTGGCCAATTGGAAGGTCATCATGTGTGACTTTTAGTACATGTAATCAGATTGTAATGCATTTAAAAAGTAGAAAAGAATATGAAGAGTGAGAAATTAATAGATGATGAATGTTGGTCATTTTTCAAATTTAATGATAATGTGGCCAAGAACCATAAAGGCATTGTAAATTCTACTGATCGTTTTCCACAGTTCTTTGGCAGTATTATAAAAAAAATAACAAAAATATTGAGACCCTCTACCCTAAAAATCCTATTAGGAAATGTTTATAAAACATGAATAAAACTGTAGCATGAAAAATCTATCTGTTGTAGCAAATAAACAAAACAAAAAAATTGAAACAATTTGACTAATCGTAGGAAATGGAGAAGTAATCATGTACATGCTTTCATGTATGGTATAGCCTAGGCTTAAAAGTTAATATGACAATATAGTCCCATGAAAAATTAACATGTCAAAATATCAAATTGAAAAACAAAAGTAGAGGGGCTAGAGCGTTGGCTCAGTGGTTATGGTGCTTGCCTGGCATGCACAAAGATGCAACTTCAAACCCCAGCACTACGTATAAAAAGAAGTGTCAGAGCAACAAAAGCCACATGAAAAACTAAAGTTGATTCTCTTTCCTCTTTCTCCCTCTCTTTAAAAAAAAAATTAAAAGAAAATAGATATGTATGGTTTTAACTATGTATCATGATTACAAAAAAAAATAAAAGTTCTATTAGTGTGGTAGAATTTAACTGATTTTTTTCCTTTTCCCTGAGCTTCTAGTAATATAAATTATGTACACATGTGTATATAAGTGTGTATGTTGTTGAACAGTAGAGTAAAGCATAGGAAAGCCGCTTTGTGTTGTTTTGTTCTGGGTTAGCAGTGAAGTAAGCCAGATGAAAGGGAAAGAAAGGGAAAGGAAACCCCACACACACTCACTGGGTGTAGGAGGTGTAGGAGATACACACACATGCAACTGAATGTTTGAACTGATGGGAAAGAATCCCTAGAGGATTTATTGATGAAACTCACTCTTAGAGAAAATGGGGGAGAAAGAATTATTATTTTTAATGGTGTTATTTGTATCCTTCAGCTGGAAGATTGAGTAAAATAGCATATGAGAAAATACTTTGAAAAATTTTAAGTCCTTATTCACATGTAAGATGGTATTCTACAGTCTCTATCAAATATTTGCTGCAGGATCTTTATTGAAAGGAATCTAAAGGACATCTAAAAACTGACTTGCTAAGTTGAATTTTCATGTGATTTTTGTGGGATATAGTTCCCAAAACCTCATAAAAAAGAATGGTTTTGCTAGAAAATCTTTAAAGTTTCTTTTAATATTTTTGATTCCCTGAAGTATTTCACTAAAATAACATGGGAATGATAGATATGTAGGGTAGAGAGAGGGAAGAAGAGGGAGAGGTGAGGGAGGAATGGTAGGGAAGGATCTAGGGGGGAATCAATAATGTAGCTTAATCTTTACTCCCCCAGAAAGCCAAATAATACTTATGCAATCATTTAATTCTGGAAAATGCACAATTTTATACATACAGATATGTATATATGTATATATATATGTGTGTGTGTGTGTGTGTGTGTGTGTGTGTGTGTATATATATATATATATATATATATATATATATAAAGGCATATATCTGTTATGGGGGAAATATAGAAGAGTCAAAAGACTAGGGTGTCAGTGAGCTGGGGGTGATTCTGGATTAGGATCAGGAGCATGTGATTGTTACTACATGTGCATTTATGATTGTATAACACAACTCCTCATTTAAAAACTGATAAAAATAAATAAATAAATAAATAAATGAAAATCTGGAAAAAAAGTGCTTTGGAAACAGAAGATCCGTTAAATTTAAAAGAAACCACAACATTATTATCTGTTAGATTGTCTGTGCTTTGAAAAATTGCTTTGTAACATTCTATAATTTTCCTGTTTACTCTGATTTGCTTTCTCGTTTCAGAAACTTGTTAAAACTGGAGAAAATAATTGGTCTCTGCCTGAACTGGTACATGCTGTGGTCCTGTTGGCACATTATCATGCTTTGGCAAGCTTTGTTTTTGGTAGTGGCATTAATCCAGAAAGAGATCCAGAAATCTCCAATGGATTCAGGCTAATATCAGTCAACAATTTCTGTGTTTGTGATCTTGCTAATGACAACAACATAGAAAATGCATCCCTTACAGGCAGCAACTTTGGGGTTAGTTTTCTTAACTGTTTTTCTTTACCATTTTTGCTTTAAAACTTTTGTGAAAAATGTCTTGGGATAATTTTTTTTTACTAGATATGTTGTTGTAAATTGGTTATACATTTCTGCATAAGTTATATTACTTTAAAAATTTAACTAATACCTGAAGTTCTGATATGTCTTCAAGAGGCTTTTTAAAGCAAGTAGATAGGAATACAAATCATAAAAACTAAATGTTGATGCATTCTAGTGATCATAGACTTTTAATGTTAGACCCTTTATGTAGCCAATCTCAAAACAATATATCTGTGTTTATAAGATGTAAGGAGCAGAAAGTAGAAAATTTAAGCCTACCTCATTTTTTTAATAAATTATAATTTCACATTTATCAATTGCTGTAATTCCACATTTAAAAATATAGTACATACACACACACATATGCACTTCTAAACTTCTTATACTTATAACTGAAACAAAATCATGTACTTCTGGAAATGTTTGAATCTGTCGTATGTTTCCCTTTGGAGTAAGTGAAAAACTCAAAAGTGTTTTTAAAAATACCCTTAATAAAAAGTAATTCACTTATCATTGATTTCACCTTTCTAAAGTATATAATCCAGTAATTCTTAGCATGATTAGAGTTGTACATCCATCACCACAATACATTGTGGAACATTACTATCACACAAAGACGAAATTTCCCCATTAGTAGTTACATACCATTTCTCTCCTCTGCCCAGTCTTCCCCCAACTCCCAGCCCCTGGAAACCACTTATCTACTTTTTGTCTCTGTGTATTTTCCAATTCTAGATACTTTTTTAAAAATATTCATACCTAATTACATATCATTTGACCAATATCTGTCCCACAATCTTAAGAATTGTGCCTGAACCACTGTACATAATAGGGTAACTGGGAGATGGAGATGTTTATTGGAACAATTTTTAATATTAATAGCATCCAACATTATCTTATGTGTTTCCAGATTGTGGATTCTCTAAGTGAGCTAGAAGCCTTAATGGAAAGGATGAAAAGGCTTCAAGAAGAAAGGGAAGATGAAGATGCATCTCAGGAAGAAATGACCACTCGTTTTGAGAAGGAGAAGAAAGAAAGTCTTTTTGTGGTCTCTGGAGATACTTTTCATTCATTTCCTCATTCAGGTGCTTCTCCCCACCCTCTCTGTCTTTGTTGTTTTTTTTTTTTTAATTTTATTTATTTATTTATTTTAGAGAAAGGGACAGTGAGAGAGAATTTTATTTAGTTTATCATATGGCTTTCATTGCTCTGATATTGGTTGTGTATGTGGGGTGCTGGGGTTTGAACCCACGTCCTCGAACATGCCAGGCAAGCGCAGTAGCTGCTGAGCCACTGCTCCAGTCCCTGTTGTTTAGTTTTTTGTAGAATGATAATTGAACAATCTTTAGGTTTTTTCTTTCATATGGGTCTGTAAAAATGACTATGCTACCATCTTCCTTTTGTTTAGATTTCCTTTTCTACCTTGCCTGTTGTTCCCCCTCTTAGGTTGTAACCATGAAAATATGTTCTGATAAATGCATTGTTGTGGGAACATCATAGAGTATACCTACATATACCTAGATGATGTAAGTCAGTCCCTTGACGTGGCCTCTGGATGCAAACCAGAAACACAGTAAACAGGAGATGAATGAGGTTACTACCAGCATAATACAGCATAGTGTTTTGTAGTAAATTTTTTTTTACAAATAGGAGTACACTCAAAAATAACAAATAGCATAGTGTAGTAAATACATAAAACAGTAACAACCATTTATTATCATGTCAAGTATTATGTACATACATAATTGTATGTGCTATACTTTTATATGACTGACAACACAGTAGGTTTGTTTGCACTAGCATCACTGCACATGAGAAGTGCACTCTGATATTGGGGTTGACTGCAATATCAGAAGGCAATAAGAATTTTCAGCTCCATTGTAATCTTTCTTTTTTTTTTAAGAGAGGGACACTGAGAGAAAGAGAGACAACTTTTATTTAGTTTTTCATGTGCCTCCCGTTGCTCTGAGATTTCATTGTGTATGTGATACTGGGGTTTGAACTTGTATTTGCACATGCCAGGCAAGCACCGTAACTGCTGAGCCACCGCTCCAGCCCCTCCATTGTAATCTTATTGGGTTACCTGCATATATGTTGTCCAGTCTTGAGAAAAATGTTGCCATGCATCATTGTGACTATATTTCACTTTCAATTGGGACAAGCTTATTGTCCATATTCCATCTTGTATAAAACATTATTTAAAGCAGACCAATTGCTTAAATTTGGATAGGAATATTTAAATCATTGTACTTCAGGGATTTTTTTAAAAAATGATAGGGGAAGCCCCATTTCAAAAGGTAAATGTTTTTAAAAATCCTTGCTATTTTTGTGGGTAGGGTATTTGGGGAAGGATTATTCTTACACAGATCTTTTTCCAGATTAGTTCTAAAGTTACGCTGCACTTGCATTTCTTTGGAATTTTGTGGAAATGTTATTATTTGGGTCATTTTCTTAGATTGAATTTGGACAAATTCATTGAGTGGTGGCTCCACAGTTAGAGCACTTGCCTGGCATGCATGAGAACCAGGATTCAAACCCTAGCATCACATAACTCAGCTAAGTTTCAGAAAACAAAACAAAAAATAAAAAGAAGTAAAATTGATTCTTAAAAAAAACTAAAAGTTTTTGCTACAGTCTTAAAAATGTACTTTTTCTAGTACTAAGACTAGAAAAGGAAACTTTTCAATTATAACTAGAAAGGATATTAAATGCCACAGAGTAAATATTATTAAAACAGTATAAACTCAGTCCAAAGCTGAAATACTCAGAAGTCATTAATCTACATAACATTTCTTTGGTACTAGGGATTAAACTCAGGAGCCGTTAACTACTGAGTCCTTTTTATTTTTTATTTTGAGACTGGATCTCACTAAGTTGCTTAGGACTTTTATAAGTTACTGAGGCTGGCTTTGAACTTGTGATCCTCCTTCCTCAGCCTCCTGAGCCACTGGGATTACAGGTGTGCACCACAGTGCCCTGCATATTTCTTTTTAAAATAGAAATTACTGTCTTAAGATTAGGCTAGTCAGTCTTAAATTCTGAAAATTGTTTTGGCTGTAATTTGTTACTGTTAAACAGCATTGATCAATAGCTTTCAGAAGTTTTACAGGAAAAACAAGAACCTTTGTAGTGGTAGAGATATTCTGGATTCCCTCCCCATTACTGAAAAAAAAAAATTTCCCTTAATGATCTTCTTATGCAAGCTTATATCTACCCAACTGGGTAACCATTTTAATCCATTGAAAGTTACTGTAACTATAAATCAGCAGGAAATCCCAAATAAAGAGACTTAGTGTTTTAGTTATTGGTTTAATATTCATTCATCAAATATCCCACATAGTCTCAGGTTAGAAACTAAAGTTTTAAGTCTAAATGAGACATCATTCCTGCCCTCTGGGCTCTCTCATGCTAATGAAGAAGGAAGAAATAATTATAATATACAGCAGAATGTGAAAGATATGGGCATAGAAGAGAGCACTGAACCCAGCCTTGGTGGGAAATGGCAGGAACTGATGGAGTCTAGAGGAAGAATGGCTGCAACTCTACTGACTCTAAGATGTGTTATAGAGCCAAGTGTGAGAAAGCCAAGCAATGGCCAGGAGTGGCAGGGGGCACAGGAGAACACAGTCAGTAACATCCAGACCTGAGGACAGGCATAACGATAAAGAAATAGGATGACTTATCATTATGCCATAAATCATGAGGTAGACAGGATAACGAAGTTGGTTGGGTAGATCGCAGCCTTATCATAAGGATCGTTCTAATCTTAAGAAGCACATAATCTGTTGTGTTGTGGACATTTTGACATGAGACGTTTGTAAAACTCTAGAGACATCTTACAATGTTTCCCCAACTGAATGTGCTCATGAGTCACTGGGAATCCTTGGGATGCAGATGCTCTCAATTAAGAGGCCATATTTTTGCAAAGCCCCCAAGTAATGCCAGTGCTGCTAGTCTGCAAACTACACGTGGAATAGCAAGGGTGTAGCAGACGAGACCAGGAGAGGGTTACAACATTCATGTAAATTTTTGAAAATTGATAGCATAAAACTGGGGACTGAAATGAAAAGAGTTGATCATATAAATCCAGGGAGGAAAAAGTAGAGAAAAAGGAAAACAGTGAGTTTTTTGATAAGACAACATTTTAAAATGTAAACATTTTTATTAAGATTAGTAATACCAGTTTGCTTTTAGACATAAATTTTTAAGAACTTCTTTAAGATCACTAGAGCTTGAAGGATGTAAATATTTATTTCTTTAGGCATTCTGAAATATTGAAAATATATTTTGGATTTCAGTCTCTACATTCTTAGTCCCTTGAACAGAGCCCACTACCTTTGAAGGTGAAATTTTGACTAACAAATCTTTGACCCTAATCAAAATTATGTCCAATTTTAATAAAAGAGGCCATATCATATGTGAATCACTCTGGCAAATAAATCATTTTCATTATATATTTGTTTTTAGTTGGTAGCTAAAGATAATGTAGAAAAAGTTATTACATGGTGGCTAAATGAGTCAATTTTATAGACCTGCCATGCTTTAAAATGGAAATAGAAATCTATTTTTTTCCTATTAGAAAAGCTTTCTTGGTTTAACTAATGTGATGAAACATTTGAGATTCTTTGTAACAGGATTCTAAAAGTAGTTTTTTGTTGTTGTTGTTGTTGCTGTTGTTTTTAAGAGAAGGACAGTAAGAGAGAGAGACAGAGTGAATCAATTTTTTTATTGAGTTTTTCACTTGGCTTCTGTTGCTCTGACACTTAATTGTGTATGTGGGTGCTGGGGTTTGAACCCGTGTACTTGCACATGCTGGGTAAGCACAGTAGCCTCTGAGCCATCGCTCCACCCGCTAAAAGTAGTTTTTTAAGACTTTTATTTTAGTGTGTGTGATAGTAGGGGTTGAACCCAGGCTCGTCCACATGTGAGGCAAGCACTATACCACTTAGCAACATCTCCAATCCTTTTTTTTTTTAATTTTGTTTTGAAACAGAGTCGCACTAAACTGCTCATGCTAGCCTCAAACTTGGACTTTTTCTGCCTCAGCCTCCCAGATAGCTGGGATTATAGATATGTGCTGCCATGCCCAACTTTCAGTATTTTCTAAGGAAAAAAATACGATTATTCTATGGGGTAGTATTAGCTTGATAACAGAGGTTAATTAGTTTTTTTGTTTGTTTGTTTGTCTTTTGTTTTTAAGTCAGCAAGGTATTCCATTACTGCCACAGTATTTACATTAGTACCTACTTCTTTTGGGGCAAAATTGGACAGATAATGAACAAAATACTATTTCCTTTGAGTACAAACTTTGAAATATTTATTTACGTAGAGTTAAAATTAGAGTTTGATGTGTTGATCAGAGTGCTAATTTTAACTTCTCAAGATAAATTTAGAAAAGATATATGTGTTAATCAGTTTTGCCTTACTCTGACAAATAACTGAGATAACTTATAAAAAAATTTATTTTGACTCACAATTTTAGAGCTGTCACAGAGTGTAATTGATTGGCTCCGTTTCTTTAGGCCTGTAGCAGCACATCATGCTAGGAGTGCATGGCAAAGCAAAATCATGTACCTCATGACTAGAAAGCAAAAAAGGAGGAGGAAGATTTAGAGTCCCACAATCCTCTTCAAGGGTACACACCAAATAACCTGCAGAGCTCCCACTAGGCCCTGGCTGCTAAAGGTTCCACTATTACCCAGTAGCGCCACTGGAGTTCAGGCCTTTACCACATGGACCTTTGGGGACATTTAAGATCCAAAATATAACTGGGTTGAGAGACCTTTATACTTTTCTTTCCTATGGAGAAAATTGTCTAGAAAACAGGTCTTGATTTACTCCTACTTTTAAAATTAATAGAGATTTTTCTAGGATCACTTTTCTAATTTGGTTAGTCACTCTTTTTTATTGTTTATTTTTAACTGTTTAAAAATCCTTTTAAAGGTGAAATCAATTACATAATAGTCAATTCTGTATTTTCCAAATGAAATCACCTGGTTGTGTAGCATTGGTGAGTTAATACACACTCCTTGGTTGGATTTCACTTTGCCACCCAGAGCTCAGTTTTCATACCAGCCTCAGTGATAGCTGCTACATTTTATTTATTTATTTATTTATTTTGCTTCATTTCTATTGTTTTTTGTGATAGACTGAATTAAGGAAAGCATAACCTAGTTATATTAAGAGATAATTGCATTGAAAATGCTATTGTTAATTTTTCTGTTCATCTTAATAGAGTACTGAAGCAAACAGAGAATACAAAATGGTTATGGGTTTGGGCTAGGGATAAGCCTGAAATTTCTCTTTAGAGAACTGAATGTCACTTAAAATCTTCTGATCAGTTTAAGTAGTTTAATGTTTAGAAGTTTTCCACATCATCTTATTCTAATCCACATTGAATTTCTCACTGACATTTTACTATTGATGTATCAGTAACTTACAGAAAGTTTATTCATTTCTTAAGTAGACATTTCTTTTTGTATTAATGAAACAAAGAAAAATAAGATAGTAAAGGTATAGCATCATAACTGGTATAGTAATTACTCAACAAAGTTTCTTCTCTTTATGTGCAATAAAGAAGTTTGAGGGCTGAAGCTGTGGCTCAGTGGTTTCGGCGCTTGCCTGGCAAGCATGAGGACCCGGGTTCAAACCCCAGCACCACGTACGCAACTAAGTGTTGGAGCAACTAAGGCCATGTGAAAAACTAATAAAGTTGTTTCTCTCTGTCTCTCTCACTGTTCCTCTCTCTTTAAAAAAAAAAAAAGAAGAAGAAGTTTGAATTTTAATGAGAATTTTAGCAAGATGTATCCAAAGTTGGATAGTCTTTCCTACTATTATGAAGTACTCTGGCTGGGCATGGTGGTGCACACCAATAAGCCCTGCAGTTCAGAAGTCTGAGACTAGAGAATCAAAAGTTCGAGACCAGCTTCAGCAATTTAGGGAGACCCTGTGTCAAAATAACGAGTAAAGAGGACTGATTATGTCGTCAAAGGGGGTAAAGTGTGTTCAATCCGTAGTACAAAAAAAAAAAAAAAAGGAAAAGAAAAGTGAAGAAACTCCATTTATTCCATGTCAACAGCCCAAATAAAGGTAAAAACTTATGAAGGTGTACTTACTGATATTTACTGTTGGGATTTTCATGAAATAGTGAAGATTAAACATAATGAAGTATCCTATTAATCTAATAATGTTTCAGAAGAATTAATATAATTGCAGTTTTTTAAACTTCCCAAAATTTTGCCTAGATAAGAATTGTAGTTTTTTTATTATGCCATACTATTTTATTAAATTTATTTTACATTTTTATTTATCATCTATGAAAGATATTAAATATTAATTAAGATCCTAATGTAGAAAATACTGTTTCTTCATAGGCGCTAATTCTTTGATCTTCTAAAGCAAAAAGAAAATGAAGCTCATGCATTCCCATTTAATGGTTGAAATCAAGTAAAAGTAATAAAGACAGACAAAAGTAAAAAACAGTGGATTAGAAGATTATCTTCAACCTAAATTAATATGCATTGAGCATTTAAAATTTTTCAGTGCTGAATTTTTAACATCATCAAGTATGCAGAAGTCACCTTTCTTAAAATATAATTACTACCTTCCTATCTTCTGAATGCCACTTTGGTACTATTCTATTCACAGTTTTGTTAGCACTTGCTTACTTCATATGTATGTTTTTATTTTCAAGTGTACAGAAAAGTGGTCATATCTAGGTGTAAAACTCAATTCGGACTAGAGTGGTGGCTCAGCAATTACAGCACTTGCCTGGCATGCACATGTGCATGAGTTCAAGCCCCAGCACCACGTATACAGTGAAGTCTTAGGGCAATGAAGGCCACATGAAAAACTAAATAAAATTGATTCTCTCTTTCTCCCTCTTTAAAAACAAAAACAAAAAAAGAAAAAACCCTCAATGAATGTTCAGAAACTGAACCCTCTAGTTTAGCATCCAGTTGAATAAAAAGAATGATAATGGCAGTCAAAAGTCCACTCTCCTCCCCCTTGGACCTTCCTTCCTGGCCCTTCTCCTTATAACATACCACATTGTAAGTTAAAGACAAACTGTATTGAACTGATTTTTACTGTGAACAGGTCCAGATGAAACAGCATGTAATTTTACCGCCATCTATCTTAAAATAAATCCAGAGTGGTCTTCTACCTTCATCTACTTTCCTTCCCCACATCACATTTTATCCCCTGCAGAGAGCAAAAAGATGTTTAAACTTTATATCCACCGGCCTATTCTATCTTCCACTTCTAAATTAGTAAAATTAGTATATTGATCCTTTGCCACTTTGCTTAGATTTTTTAATTTAGTCTTTTTTTCCCAGATAACTACAGTTAAATGTTAATTCCCAATATTTAATAATGAAACAGTATTCAAAAGTTCAGCAACAGATTATTTTATATGAATTTAAGACACATAGTCAATATTGTCACATCATAAATCCATGATAAAGCTAAAAAGTGGTGGAAAATGGTGGTGGGGAGGGAAAAGGGAGGAGTCTGTTTGCACCTCTGAGATACTAAATAGTGCTCACATAATCAACAAATCAATAAACTGGAAAGGTAAAAAAAAAATCAAAGAGATCAATAGAAGAAAGGGTAGAAGGAGGTAAGAGAGTTACCAGGGGGGTGGGAAGTGGGGAGGGAAATTGACCAAATAATATTCTTATATTGTTTGCATGTATACACATGTAACAACAAATCCCATCATTACCTACAACTATAATATACCAATAAAAATGTAGAAAAAGTGGTGGAAAATGGAGTTCAGTTTTATTAACTACATACAATGTCTTTAACACTGGATTGTTCATTATTTTCCCAAGATTTTGAAGATGACATGATCGTAACATCTGATGTCTCTCGATACATTGAAGATCCTGGTTTTGGGTACGAAGACTTTGCAAGACGAGGAGAAGAGCATTTGCCAACATTTCGAGCTCAGGTATAAGATGTCTTTTAATTCAGAGAAACCACAAAATACTCCCATCTTAACTGTTAATGATTGAAATGTAAATAAATTGTCTTAAAAAGAAATTGGTCATTTTGATAGTATTTATAAATCTTGGTATTTATCCTAGCTTCAGCCTAGTGTGCCAATAAGTGGATAATTATTTCAGCATTTCCCCCAAGAAGGTGAAAGGAAGCCATCTGCTTTATTTAGTTATTCTCATTATTACATGGTAGTTGTATATTGGTCATATATTTTTAGGAGGGGAGCAGGGAGAAAATCAAATGGTATCGTCATGTTTATGTAAAAAAGCATTTTGTAATAAAATCATATACCACAGGCATCGGCTTAAGGGCATCTTCCCACTCTTAGAATATAGCCAGTGGGAGTTAACCTAATTATACAGACTCCTTTATGCCTATTTCAGATGATCATCTAACTGTCCATGTCACAATTTTGTGAAATAGATGTCACAGTTTGGTGAGATAAGAATATTCCAAGATCTTCTAGGTTCCTTTCAGATTCAGGCTTAGTGTGCATAATATCTGATCATGGAAGGTGGCCAGAGTTCATTACTAACATGGCAAACACTGGACCTGTGAAGAAACATCCTGGCACTCCAGTTTACAAACTTGCAAGGGTTCTTGGTACAGCTGTAATAATGCTGCAAACCTAGAACCAAATTAGAGGTATCCTTACTGACCAGCTTCAGTTGTTTAATTCAATAAAAACATATTGGATACATTTTGTTCTTTTAGGACTACACCTGGGAAAATCATGGGTTCTCTCTGGTGAACAGACTTTATTCTGACATTGGACATCTTCTTGATGAGAAGTTCCGAATGGTATACAATCTCACATATAACACTATGGCCACCCATGAGGATGTTGACACAACCACGCTGCGCAGAGCTTTATTTAACTATGTTCACTGTATGTTCGGAATCAGGTATGTTTAATACCATTTCTAAGTGAAAACTTGAGTCTAATTTATGTCCCACTTAGGAGTATATGATTCTGGGGAGAGAATATTACATGTGAGCTTCTGATTTAAAACATTAATTCTATTTTATAAAGAAGCATTGTTCTTCATTTAAGTGTTGTGAATCTTTTTTTTTTTAAGAGAGGGACAGTAGAGAGAGAAAGAGATAATTTTTATTTAGTTTTTCATGTGGCTTTCATTGCTCCGACACTTCGTTGTGTATGTGGGGCTGGAGTTCAAACCCACATCCTCGTGCATGCCAGGCAAGCACCAAAACCCCTCAGCCACTGCTCCAGCCCAAGTTTTGTGTATCTTGACAATGATACAAGGAGAGTAGTAAGGATTTACTGAGGAAGGGAGAAGCAGCATCAGTAATCATTAGGGATAGGATAGAATCAGACTAAAAATTTTGAGAATCCTTCCTGGAAAAATAGGTTAATTTCAAATAATAAAAGTGTATTGTGTACCTTTAGATCACTATAATAAGTTCTGGTTTGTTTTTTAAATTTATTTTTGAAGGAATGGTAATTGTAGTACAAGCAAAACTAGAATAGATTCTGTCCCCATAAAACTTACGTAAACTCACGTAAGAACACTGAAATACTGACATATCAGTTAATATAAATTAAGGCTTCTAAGTTTAGGAATTAACATTGCGAAGACAGTGAGTAAACAAGGGAAGGAAATTGGTCTAATCAAGAAAACTCTTTTTGGAGAAGTGCCTTTTGGGGCTGAGTTTAGAAGGATTTTTATGGAGATAGATTTGCAGAAAAAATTTTACAGTTAAGAATACATTATACTTGACTTTATAGTATATCTTTTCTTGTATATTATCAGAAAACCTTTGTAGAATGAAATTAGAATTCAATTTGTTAAACAAAGTATTTTCTATAATTTTAACTAAAGAACCACAAAATTTCCTGATAAATCAACTAATAATATAACATTCTATGAATAAAAATCAATACAGGTTGAGCATCCCAAATCCGAAAATTTGATGTCTAAAATACTTTGAAATCTTATACTTTGAATGTCACTCAAAAAATTTTGGATTTTGAAGGGTTTTGGATTTGGGATTTTCAGGTTAGGAATGTTTGACTTATAAAGTCTGTACAAGTATTCAAATCTAAAAAACTTTGAAATCTGAAACATTTCTGATCCCAGTCATTTTGGATAAGGGATTCTCATACTGCTTTACGATGGCATATAATAATTATGCTAATTGACCATTGTGGACAATAAATTATCAAACAATTATCATTATGTTAAACTGTCATATAGTTACCCACTTAAGAAAAATAAACACTAATAGAATTTAAGTCCAATAAATATTGATTATATGCAAGACAATAAGTAACAAATGTTGTGATCATATTTAATCCATAGGATGCTACTAAAGTTTTTATAAAATCATCAAAGTATCATTTATTTAACTAAATAATACTTTGGGTTTAAAAATTAACTTGAAAATATAGAAGAGAAGTAGTTCCCAGTACCACACCCCTGCACCCTTCCATCTGCACCCGTGCCTGTTCCCTCTGCAGTCTCTTCTTTACTATGGATGAACTGTCTACGCTGCTGTGCACTTAGGTACAAACCCCCATATCCTCTCACTTCTGAAGATCTCTGTCCTAACAGTTCTCCCTCTTCTCTCCCACATAATTAGCTTTATTTCTCCTTGGATCTTTCTGCCCATCAGCATGGAATATGCTATAATTTTTCCTCCCATCATTCAAAAAGATTCTTTCATCTTCCTTTCCCTCTGGGGGCTACCTCATTTTTCTGCTCCTATACACAGTAGATTTCTTTGGGGAAAAAATTATATTTACTGTCATTTTCTCATTTCCCATTCTTTCTTGAATTCACACTATGAAGATTTTCCTCTTACCATGCCGACAAAACTATACTTATTGAAGTTAACCAGTGATCTCTGCTAGGTACTTCCAGTGGTCAGTCTGCAGCTATTATTGATTTGGCTGTTCAGCAGTATATTAGACACATAATGATTCTTTCTCCCTTGAAACACTTGACTCCAATCTATGGGCCTTCCTGCTTGGTCCCTCTCTACCTTATGATATTTGCTTAAATGTCAGTCTCTCAGAAGACTTCCTGCCCACCCTATTTAAAACCATAACTCCTTTCCTCCCAGACTGTAGATTCATTTTCTATGCATAGCAGTTATCACCATCTGTATGCTACATGCTTTATCTTTTAAATTTTTTTCCTCTACAAAAGAATTTAAAATCAATGATAACAGAGATTGATTTTCTTTTTGTGTTCATCAGTGTATCCTTAGTACCTAGAAGGGTACATGGCCCATAGAAGGCACTCAATGAATATTTGTTAGGTGAATGAATTAATGAGTTTTTGGTACATAGTTACAACACAATAAATTTTTCTTGGTATAATATTAGAAATTTAAAATTTTGATTGTGTAATAATAAAGCTTTTGTGATATTGCCCATAGGTATGATGACTATGACTATGGGGAAGTTAACCAATTACTTGAACGAAGCCTGAAGGTTTACATTAAGACTGTGACCTGCTATCCTGAGAGAACTACAAAGCGCATGTATGATAGTTACTGGCGGCAGTTTAAACACTCAGAAAAGGTAAAGTTATATGACAAAACATTACACCATAAACAAATGTTCAGTATAATATGTAATGATTATGAAAAATGACACGTGACAAAACTAATAAATTTTTGCTATTGAAAAAGAAGTACAGGGGCCAGAGCAGTGGCTCAGTGGCATGTGCAAGGACCCAAGTTTGAACCCCAGCACCACATACACAACTGAATGAAAAATTAAATAAAATGAAAAATTAAATTGATTCTTTCTCTCACTCTCTCTTTGAAAAGAAAAAAGAAATAGAATTACCTAACTTTTGTTTTTAATTGATTATTTATTATTAACTAAAGTTTCTTTATATGCTTTGTCCATCATAGTGTATATGAAGTAAATTTTAGCTTCAGTCTTCAAAAGATTGTATCTTTCAAGTGGTATTTTTGGTGTCTTAAAAGTATATTTTAGAAACTATTCACCATTCTAACTTTTAATAAATGCCAAACCTACTGACAAGTTGTATTATGTATTGTTGTATCTTGTCTCAGAAGCATATTCATTGAGATGTTCTTTTTCTTTTTGCTTTTTGATACAAGAGCTCAAACCCAGGGACCCTTAGCCACTGAGTCACATCCCTAGTCCTTTTTTTTTTTGAGACAGGGTCTCGCTCAATTGTTTAAGGCCTTACAAAGTTGCTAAGACTGGCTTTGAACTTGTAGTCTTCCTACCTCAGTCTCCTAAGTCACTGGGATCATAGGCATGTGCCACTGCACCCAGCCCATTTAGAGATTCTCTAATCCTAGCTAGCCACCAGAGTTATTAGAACAATAGTTTACATCCCAATATGGTAATTGGCATTTTGACAATATAATGTAGGACCTTTGAGACAAATATATTATTACATAAGTGTTTCTTTTGAAATAAATAGGAATCATATTTAAGTTAAAGCCTAATAAAGTTAAGGATCTTTACCAATATTAAAGTTAAAAAGCTGGCTTTATGTCTTAGGTCTTTTAACCCTTAAATCCAAGAGTATCCTTTATTCCACAGTTTTTAAGCTTGAGGGTAAGAAAATCTTTCAAGGGTTCCAGTAGTCACTAATTAACTGTGTGGCCTTGGCAAAAAATGTCTAACAGATTTTTTGAAGTCCTAGAGCACACACACATTAGGTAATTACCCATTTTATCTTCAGCATCTCTTCATGATGGATTTTTATCCCTGTTTATATGTTCTCAGTAGATTTTTCTTCTTTTCTAGATTCTATCTAGAAATTCTCTTTATTCATGAGGGAACTATATTCAACAACTTTTTCAACTGGTAGAAATCAAAATAATACATTTCTTTGTAGCACAGTTTGAAAATTTGTATGTATTAATTTTAACTTGTAAGCTGAGACGAATTCCTAAAATTAGTACTCTTTATAGTTTTATCTGAAAGATTCTAAGGAAGCTAAGCATAGTTAATAAGTAACAGACACTAGTTAGAAACATGTCAAGCATCAGAGTTTCAGTTTAGTATCTTTAAAGTAAACACTAGTAAATTTTTTAAGAACATTCCATGGTATATGTATAGGATTTGAAAAACATAAGTCTAATTTTTCACCATGTAAAATACTATGACAGAGAAGGAAGTGTACTTTGTAGGAAAATTATAATTTATAAAAATTAGTTTTATAATCTAAAAGGTTAATTGGCTTCACATAACATATAGTCTAACAAGATTATAGAACTTTATAGACATTATGGGTTGTTTTTACTGCTTCCAGAGCCATCTTTACAAATACACATTTGAATATTGCATATGTATATGCTTAGAGATACCCAGGCATGTATGTTTGTGAATAAAAAACCTTTTTAAATGTCTGATATGTGGGAAAAACCCTTAAAGATTTCCCCTTTGTATGTAATGCTTGCTAACCTGATAACATTTTCCTTTCCAGGTTCATGTTAATCTACTTTTAATGGAAGCACGGATGCAGGCAGAACTGCTTTATGCCCTTCGGGCCATAACTCGGCATTTGACCTGAAGCATCAACCAGGGAGAATGGCCTGTGTGTAAAGACCTTTTCGCATATATGATTTACATCAGAATCTATTTGTGATATAGCATCAAAAATTATCCAGTTCTCTAGTGTCAGTGTTTAGCCATGGTTTTTTTGCTGTTGTTATTATTGCAATTTTTTTCTTTTCCAGCTATAATGTGCAATGATGTGTTTTATTTTTCTTGATGCTTAACATTACTAACAATTGCAGAAATAATACAGAGGAGCACTACTTTGCAATGTTTATAGTTGGATTTTTGGATACTGATCATAAATCATGAACTTGGTTTGTTAATGCTTAACTTCAATGCTTTGGGATTTGTGTGTATGTATACTTTTTCTTTAAGCCCCCACCCCTGCCTTTTTTTAAAATAAGAAAAAGCGCTTACAATCTGCTCAAGCAATTGTTTTTCAGATCTTGGAATTCAGCAAAGAATGACCTCCTCTGGCCATTCTAAAATTTTCATGTTGTGTCCTAAGTCTGGTGGAGGAAAAGCATGTGCTGTTGAACCAAGCTGCTCAATGGACACAAATCTGTGTCCCCAGGAGATTATTTGTCAGGCACTGTGTTTTTTGTTTGTTTGTTTTTGTTTTTGTTTTTTTACTGCTATTGGCGATAACGTGAAATGTGATACAGCCATCGTCCATAATTTAATGTGAAATTAATCATGATGAATTCTATAGCATGCTACTGAAATGCCAAATTCAGCTATTTTTTCCTTCTAAAATAGAAGTTTCAGTTTTCCATACCAGATGTATATATGAAAAGTGGAATTATGCACAATACTTCTATCACTGACAGTAATTCTCAGTCACCTTAAATAATCAGTGCTCACAGTGCTGCTCATAGTTCATTCATTTGGCACATAGAAATCTGCACCCACAAGACTGACCAAAAATTTTCTTTGCACATTTTTCCTTTCTTGTAGTTTTTTTTTTCCTCTATTACAGTAAAAAAGGAAAGGTTCATGCCTATATTTTTCCAATTAGGCTTTTAGAAATTGTTTCCATGATTTTCTTCTTATAATAGTTAAGCATATTATTCAAAGGTAAAAATTGTGTTTCTATGCATTAATGTGATTGAACAACAACAAAAAATGAGTGCAATATGTTCTAAAAAATACTCAACTCAACTTTCCCCCTATGTGTCACTGCAGAAGTGTCCTTTTAAACAGAGCCATAAAGAAATTTTGTTTAAATTTCTTTATTGTACTAGGCTTTTTTCAGTTTTTACCTTACTGGGGTTGAAAAATGTTCTTTTCATAATGCCAAAGCATTCCCTTCCCCAGAAAAATCTCTTTGGACAACTGGTTAAAAAAATACATAAATAAGATGTCAAGTCATAGGGGAGAAATAAGCAGCCAAAAAGTCACGTTTTTGCATTGGTTTATGTTGCTTGATTAGACTATCTTAAGAGCACAACATTATGTGTTTATAGCTTTAATTTGTATTGTGTTACTGAACCAGTGAAGTGCCTAAAGAGATGCTTACAACTATCCAATAGGACACAACTGCACTGCTTAAACACTTTTTGGTTAAGGGTGACTTGAATTCTACATACATGCTAACTTTTAAAAAACATATTCATTTTTTCATAGTAAATAATATAGCTAAAATTTTCCGTTATATTTCCCACAAATATTTCAGTTCAGATATACTTGCTTATTATATAAGACCTACTTTTTTCTCTCATGAAAGAATCATTGGCTAGTGTTTTGTTAAGTCACTTTCCCCTTCCGTTTATCATCTTTCTGTGGTACAGAATATTTGTTCCAGATAGGAAAACAAAAGTGATTATACATCTATTAACATACAAGATAGCTTGCAGTTTTGGATTTCAGGATCTTGTTTGAAATCTTCCATGTGAGGAAAAAATTACTGATTTTTGAAGACAGGGTGGTTTATTTAAAGAGACTCTTCAAAGAACTCATGCCAGATCTCTTGTGTTTTGTTTATTCATATACCATATGTTGATTTTCTTCAGTATCACATTATATAGATATGTAAAGGAAAGTATTTAGGAGAACGGCAAAAGATGGTAGTTGTAAATGTCTATTAGATTTCCTTGATAGGATTTTCAAGTTAAGGATATCTTTTATTCTTGTGTTTGTTTTCTTATTAGAATCTTTTCAAGTAATAGCCCTATATTTTTGTGCAGGTGAATAGTATTACAGGATAAAAAATGATTTTTATGTATTGAATAGGAAGAGAAATTCTCACAGGACACCATAGGAGCTTTAGACCAAAAGGGGAAACAAAGTTTAAGTAACTAAAATGGCCAACTTAATTTTTCCTTTTTATCTTTCAAACCCCAGACATATAAGTAGTTAGAATTTGGGTTATAGAAATATTAGTGCCTTTAATAGATCTTTTTCTTAGTAGAGTTTCTTTTTAGCTCAACATTGATCTGTCTTATTAGTAATCAGGAAAAAAGTTGACTTGGAACTTATAAACAAAAATAAGATAATATATTAATAAACCTCAATGAACCAGCCTAGAGGAATTGACTGGTGAAGGTACCAGAGCACCTGTTAGGATGCAGCATGCACAGCATTCCAGGCTTGAATTCCATTTTACAAGGAGTTTGCTGTCAACTCTCTTTATCCAGTGCAAACTTGAAATTCTGATGCGGTTTTGCAGGGTGGTATTTTTTCAAAGTATTGAATTTACTATGTAATTTATAGTGTAGCTTTTATATTAAAATGTGATATTTTTAAAAAAGAGATATCTGGTTCAATTGGTGTAACAAAGTAATTATCTGATACACTATACCTTGGGCTCTCATTGTGCCAAACTTAAATGTGCAAATATACATGAAAAAAAGCACATATGAATGTGAATTCTTTAATTATTTGCTTATTATGTTAAAATTAGTCTAATAATCCACTAATGTGTATGCTTGAATGATATCTACTTTGGAATTTCAAGTTTTCCAACTTCAATAGTAACTCTTAATTCCTCAGATCACCTTAGGGGAAATATTGAAATACCCACCACCATGTGAAATTAAATGTTTTATAACACCTTGACTACAGGAGGGTCCGGGCAGGTGCCTCATTGGAACCCTCAGGCCAGGCTTCCTCAGGTAGACTTGTGACAGTTAGGGGGAAATATACTTAGAGATGGGACTACATCACCTTTTTGAACTAAGAACATTGTCTCAATCTCAGGAAGAATTTGTCCCCCTTGGGTACTCTTTAATTCAAAGTTGGTTAACATGGAATCTGGGGCATTGCCTTGGCTTTTAATTATGGTTTTAAACACAAATAATGGCAGAACAGTTCATGACTGTTTTTAGAACAGAAAACTCAATGTAAGGTTTATTTAAAATACCATATAAAATTTGAACCAGAACCCCTATTTTATTTGTGTTATAATGTGTCTAAAGACTTTCAATACTTCAGAAATCTAACTAATGTTATTAGAGCAACTTTTTCCTTTCCACCTTATGAATTTTTTCCTAATCCAAAATCTTAGATTTCTATGCTGCAGCAAAATAAATTTTCTCAGCAAACAAAGATCTAAACTTAAAAATAGTTCACCACTTTTAGTGGAGAATGCATGCAAATATAATGGTAAGATTCTTTCTAAATGCTAAAGACAATTCATCAGGGAATATAACAAATTTCAGTGCATATTTTAAAAATGGTTTGCACTGTGATAGCAGATGAGTCTTTTTTGTTTTATATTGTTTTAAAAAGAATTCTATATAATTTTCTGAAAAGCAAGACCTTACATTCTTCTTTTTATCTCATAGGTCTTTTTCATATTATATGCAAAGAGATTGTCTTGCATGGAATAAAAAGCATACAATATTAATGCTGTATAGGTAGTATAGTTCAACAGGAAACTGAAAGACTTGTGACTCCTTTGATCACATCAAGTTTTCTTTTTCCTTTTTCTTTTCTTCCCCCCAGTATTGGGGATTGAACCAATGACCTTGTACATGCTAGGCAAATACCCTACCACAGAGGTGTATCTCTAGCTCTAGATTGAGGGTTTCTTTTTCTTTTTCTTTTTCTTTTCTTTTTTTTTTTTTTTTTTTTTTTTTTTTTTTTTTTTTTTTTTTTTTTTTTTTTTTTTTTTTTTTTTTTTTTTTTTTTTTTTTTTTTTTTTTTTTTTTTTTTTTTTTTTTTTTTTTTTTTTTTTTTTTTTTTTTTGTGCTGGGAATCAAACCCAGGGCCTCACACTTGCTAGGCAAGCACTCTATCACTGAGCCACACTCCCCAGATTGAGTTTTAAGTTACATAATTTGAATAACCAGAACCTATTCTAGGTGGCCATCGTCCTAAACTGTGTTTCCCTATTATATCTATGTGGAGACTGAGAATCAAATTAAGTAGTCTTTCCTCAAAGCAGTACTGTAATATGAATGTATTTATCTCAGTCAGCAGAACTTAAATGCCCACTGTATGTGGAGTTTATTTCAGTGCAAAGTCAGCAGTATCTGCTCAGGTGAGACCTAGAACAAAAATAGCTGGGGTGAAGAGGATTATGAGATAAGGTATATGTCAAGGCAGAGCCCTACAGGACCTGCTTTCAAAGAGCACATGGAACATAGTGCTGAGACTGTGGCTGTCCTCAGCATCGTGCACCTAATACAAAGGAAACATTTCCCACGTGGAGCTCCTACCTGCATTCAGCCCACCCTTTCCTGCCTGCTTTCTCGTCCTCCAAGTGCCTCAACCTCCATACATGCACTCTGCTCCCCTTTCCTCAGCCTGTCTTGATCTGAATGCCTTTCACAATCCAAACCAAACATCACCAGCCACCTGCTGATAGTCACCAGCATTTACTTTTCTGAGTTACTTTTTCTCTGTTCATTAAGAATATGGCTATATTCCAATTCCCTGTAAATCCCTCAACCATCCATCTATATATACTTGGGCTAACTTTTGCCCTAGACACCCTTACCAGATGTTATGCAGCATCAAGTGTAATCTTGTCCACCCTGTACTGTTTCTACCCTTTTCCCAGCTGCCAAAATCTCTTGCTCTCCTCTACCTCATCCCCAAAGAGCCTATAAATTCAGAGTATCCAACCTTTTCATGGGTTCACTCTCTGTTGTTCAGTAATACTACTTCCATATTTTAAATAAATCATAAAAGATTTTTGCCTTCTATCAAAGTAGGAATCTTTATATTTATACATGATACAGAAATTGAACTATTTCTACCATGCAGAATTTAGCATTTAGCAGGATTTTAAAGTGATTGAATTGCCATCCTAAACTTGGATCTATATTAGATAATGAATATTGGTGTTAGTCCAAGTTATTTGAATGTAAAGTTAAAATTCTCTAGTAATCCAGATTGACCTGTAACCCTTCAGTGGAGCAGGAAATTTCTGGCATACAAATGGGGTGGTGTTTCAGACATTTGTTTTATTGCTGGTGTTTGGGCCATTTCTCATAAAAGGACATGTGAAAAAGGATATTTAGATGGTCTGACTGGAGCACAGAAGACCATTTAATGTAGATAAAACTGAGTATATGAGGGTTTGACCTGACTTCACTGGATTATACTAATCCTATCCCCATTCCTACCCTGTTCTCATAATATCATTAAGGGAGAGGGAATGCAGAGAGGAAAATGAAAATTCTTCTCCAGTCAGTGTGCACTCAGTATTGTTTACCATGTGAAATGTGTGTTTCTAACATATAGAAAACAGGTTTCTAATGTGGGACATGCTTATCTATAGATGATTATCTGACCTGAAGATGAACCATCCTATTTGAAAGGATAGATGATTATGATCTTTTGTGGTATTTGGATATTTTCCATCTTGATCATAAACAACCCAACCTGGTAGCAGTGTCCAATAAATGCCCTAAGGATCCAGGAGTTTAAAACTATGACTTGGAGACTGAAAGAGTTGTTAAATCATGCTCATGAAGTGTCATTTCTAGCTTTAAACTAATTATGACTGCACCACCATGAAGTACAGAACTGAAAAAGAAAAATATAGGGGGGAAATGGAATACCTGGGAGTGCTTGTGGAACTCTTTGAAATAATGCGGTGCATAACATAAAATAGCCTTTAGAACAAAGACCCCATTTTATAGTTCATAGGATATCATCAAGCATTTAGTAAGTCTTAAATATGATGAAATATAATTTTGGTATGTAAAATTTTGCTAAAACAGTCTATTTTCTTGCACCTCCAAGTTAGCCTCTTAAAAAATGAATGTATAATTTCTACAGAAATAATATTAAAGAGAGAGAGGGGATCTCCAGTCTTTAATGTTAAAATATTCTTCATGGATCCTGTGTATACATTATGATAATGGAATAAAACTTATTACACATCTCTTTCTTAATCAATCTTTACTGGCTCTCCCAAATCTGATAAGGAAGGATCAAAGGATAGGACAAAAGAAATTTATCAGTTGAGGGGCCAGGAATTTTCTTTTGTGGTAAGACTGTTTTCTCCTTTCTGAATTTTGTTGGTTCTCTAAAATAAAAACTATGCTAAACGGTACCCTTGTTTGCCAAGGAAAATGATCCAGACTCTATTTCTAGTGCAAATATTTCCTTTGCATTCATATGTCTTCTCTGGAGAGAAAGTACAGTTTTTCCTTCCTCTTTCTCTTCACATTAACTCTTTTTAACCCAAAAATAAGACAGACATTGACAGAAAACCACAAGCCAGTTTGGCATCTTCTCAGTGCTGATAGAATGGGCACATCCAAATGCACAGTCCAGGCAAGGTAAACAAGAACCCTGTTAGGTCACCTTGGAATGTGGCCTAGCCACTTGGATTAGTTTCTTCAAGCCTGAAAAAAAACTGTTGGTCATGGAAGAACTGGATGTATCCTTTAACTTATGAAATAGAATTTGAACTTGAAAACTGTTTTTATTAATCCTGATTCTGCAGGGCAGCTACATAATGAATGTATATATTAAGACTTTGTAGCTGAATTGCACATGAAAACAGATTGCCAACTTCTTGACTTTTCAATTATAGGCATCATTTTATCCTTAAGTTGTGAGCGATATATGTAGCATGCTGTGAAATGTCTATTATAGTTCTTTAATTCATCAGTATTAATACAGAATTACCCTTTGTGTTCCTTGGTACATTTTATTCAGTGTAATCAGAAGCTGTGATGTTTTGCCTTTGTAGTCCTGTGCTTTGTTACTGTAACTTCTTTTTTTTTTTTTTACGAAGCACGTGACTTTGGACTAATGTAAGGCAGATGACATGATCTTTAAGACTGCTAATATATATATACACACACATATATATATGTATCAGTCTCTTACTCTATAAGGTTTTAAATTAGAATAAGCTTTTATCAAATAGATCATTGATGCAGTTTAGGATTCACGCAAGTTTCAGTGTCAAATGGCAGTCTTATATTTATAGTTTCAATTCTGAAAATAGAAAACTTAATAAAACAGCCACTTTAAACTTGTTCTGGCAACCCAGACCCTGCTGTAGATATAGTCTAAGGTAGATAACCGTATAAGCCTTTTCAACTCTTAATGCCCTCCACGTGAGTCAGCAGTTAAGGAGATTATAGAACCCATGAAAGCTTTTTGTATGTATAACTAGGTTTTATTTTTCTTATGTTGCTGATTTTACAGTTCTGACTAAAGCTGGCCTGAATGGGTCAGTTTATAATATTCTAGTGCTTTAATGCCTCTTTTTTTTTTTTTTTTTGAGGGATGGGTAATATTATTTGAACAGATGCAGAAGGAACTGTTAGTGAGTCAAGACAAACACATTTGAAATAAAGGAACTGTGTATTAACATGTTAACAATTCATAACTGCACTTTTTATGAAGTTTTGAAAATCTATTTATAGGTACAGAACAATGGGTTTTGTTAAACTGTATCACATTTATACTTGCAGAAATTTATTTCATTGTTATTAGTAGGAATTTTATTGGTTCAATAAAAATTGGCAAAACTGAATCCAATCACTTTCTTGCTTTATTTATATTATTAAAGTAGCAATTTCACCTAGGTTTGTTTCTGCTTGATTATTGAAACATGCATTCTGAATGACATTGGAATTATTTCCTCCAATATTTTCCTGACCCACACTTTTCTTATGACATTTCTTATAATCACTAGATTTTACGTTAGTGGACTATTGCAGTAGTATATGTTGTTCAAAATGTGTAATTATTGTTACCCTTCAAATATTATTATATAGAGCCAGAAGGTAGCCAAATAGACACACTGAACACTCCTGCTGCTTAAGAAAGAAGAACCAAAGCAGCAGGTGTGTGGCTCCTATTGAGGTGAGTGACCTTGAGAGAATACTGGAATTTAGCAGTAGAAGAATGGAAACCTTGCACAATTCAGAAACCTGAGACAGAAGCTTACCAAGAGCAACAAAATATCCCAGCACCACCTGGTTCCACAGCTAGACGGAAGGAAAGTCTCCCCTCCAAAGGGGCAAAGGCAAAAGACAAAGTCCTAGCAACCTCTAACAGCACAGATACTGGCAAGCTTAGCCCTTGGGAGGTTTCATGGCCTTTGTAGACTTACAGCCTAAATAAGCAGAATGCCTGAAATCTGCACAGTCATCTGACTTCAGAAAAGGAATTCCTTTCCATCTTCCAGAGAACCTCCAGGGGGCTGCAACCAGGAACCATCTTAAGAAGGAAATCGTTGTCTGAATTGGACTGCTCCAGGGATCAGAAACCCCTGCTCTGGGCTTCCACAGACCTACTGCAGTGACCCAGCTGACAGCGGCTTCACAAGCCAGAGCTGACCCAGTGGTGTGCTACTCTGGGAAATGAGCATGACACAGAGGGGAATTTGCCCCCATGGTTTCCACCACTCTTTCCCCAGCGCGGTGCATGGTTGCCTGTCACTAATGAGGCAGAGAAAGAACTGAGGCTCCACTGTTTTCTCTGCCCACACAGAGATGTGATGGGGTCATCTGGAGCAACACCACTGTAGCTCCAGCTGTAACCCTGTCCACAAGGCACAGCCTAGAAGGTCTAGAGATCTTGGCCTGTGTGGCCACATTCCGCTCTCACTCCTATGAGCCTCTCAACTGAGAGGAATTTTGCTTGGCTGCAGACATGACCCACCTCTTCTTGATCCCTGGCAGGCACTGCTACTGAGAAAAATCAAGGGGAGCCCCCAATCATTGCCCCACCCACAGAGCACAAAACCTGAAGGTCCAGAGATACTTTGCCTGCTGCTGGCCATGTTATGTTCTTGCTTGCTTGCACAAGTGCCTCTGTCAAAGGGGAATTTTGCCCAGTTCCAGATGTGACCCACTCTTGCACCATACCTGGTAGGTACTACAAATCATGGGGAGAAAAGCCACAGGCCATTGCCCTGACCCTGGGGCATGCAGCCTAAAGAAGGTCCAGAGAGAAAATTTGATGGGCACCAGCTGTGTTCTGCTCTCATTCACTCCTGTGAGTGACTCAGCTAGGAGGAATTTTGCTAAGCTCTGGCCATGAACCACCACTACTTGATCCGTGGTGGACACTGTAGTATAGAAAAACTGGGGGAAGAAAAGCCCCATCCCCAAGTATGCACAAAATGGGAGGAGGGGTCCTGAGGTCCTGAACCTGGGTAGGTAAGCCCACAGGGTGTACTCTTTGCTGCTGCTTTTAAAACACTTTTGCTGCAATTTTACCTACACTGTGGATCTCCTGTATCATTTACCTCCTGTCTGATCATGCACTATTGAGAAGACTGGATGTGAGTGCCATGGTGCCACATGGGAAACATTGAGATACCACCAGCCACCTCTTTCCAGGAAGCACCTGGATCCACACTAGTGCCTGATTAAAGATTAGTGCTTTAACCAGTACCAGAAGCCCCCAAGTGCCAGCCAATATCAGAGTGCCAAAGGAAACCTCCTTTACCCTATCAACGACTCCCATTGCGCACTCCACATACTGTTATCTACAACCCACCTGACTCATGGCTAAAGTGTCCAAACTCTTGGCTAACCCACAGAGATAGTTGATCATTCTAAGTCCAATATAGTATATATAGTATACAGTGTGCCAAACTCTAAGCACAGTTGAAGAAGCTACTGGGAAAATATGCTATGATACTAAACTGGAAATAAACTCAACATTGAACAACAAACTGATACCCTAAGACATCTTCAGGAGAAAGCCACTAGGAATGACATTGCATAAGTGGTAGAGCTATCATTTCCATCAAATGCACAAATCTCAACATAGAAAAACAAGAAATATTTTTTAAAACAAGGCAATATGACACCTTCTAAAGATCATAACTCTGTAGTAACCACTTCCAAAGATATCAAAATGAACGAAATATGTGAATTCAAAAGAATGATTTTTCAAAAGCTCAGTGAGATCTAAGTGAATGCAGATCACCTAAAGGAAATTAGGAAGAAAATGCAGGACATAAATGAGGAAATTCAGCAAAGATATAAAGAGATTTTGTAAAAAGAACCTTTCAGAAATCATGGGAATGGAAAGCTTAAGTTAGATAAAAATTCAACAAAAAGTCTCAACAGACTAAACACAGAAGAAAGAATACTGGAACTCAAAAGACAAGTCTTCAAAATATCACATTCATACAGAAATAATATAAAAATAAAGAAGAGAACATTTAATAATGTTTTGGGACTCCATTAAAAGATAAAGTGTCTGCATCATTGGCATACCTGAAAGAGAGGAAATGAATATTAAGAGCATAGAAAATCTACTCAATGAACTAATACCAGAAAACTTCCCTAGTCTTGGGAAAGACATAGACATCCAGGTACACAAGGCTTATAGAACCCCAAATAGACATGTTCAGAAAAGATCCTCTTCATGACATATTATAGTCAAATTGTTCAAAGAACAGGGCAAAGAACTTTAAAGTATTTGAAAGAAAATTGCCTAGTCACTAAGGGAAACCCAATTACATTAACAGAAGGTTTCTCAGAAGAAATTCTTCACACTATAGGGCATGGAATGATGTAGTTCAAGTCCTAAAAGAAAATAACTACCAACCAAGATGATTATTATTATTATACCCAGCAAAGCTGTTCTTCAGAATTGAAGGAGAAATAAATACCTTCATAGATAAGAAAAACTAAAGGTATCAATGATCACCTGGCCAGTCCTGCAAAAGATACTTAAGGGAGTCTACACCTGGAATTTGTAGAAAAATAACTACCGTCAAGATAGTATGTGAACATATAAATAACCCTAGAAGAACAGATACACAAATGAGAAATAGGAAAAAAAATCAAAATCAGCAAACCACAAAAAAGAATAAAAGAGGAAGAAACAAGGACTATTCAAAACAACTAGAAGAAAATCAACAAAATGACAGGCACGACATACCTTTCATTAATAATAAAATTAAAAGGCATAGGCTGGCTGAATGGATTAAAAAACAAGATCCAAAAATATCCTGCCCACAAAAACTCACATCACCAGTAAGGACACACACAGACTGATAGTGAAAAGATGGAAAATGATATTCCAAGAGACTGGAATACGAAAACAAGCAGATGTGGGTATACTTATATCTGACCAAATAGACTTTAAGACAAAAGCAGTAAGAAGAGACGAGATCAGTTAATAATGATCAAGAGATCGATCCATCAAGAAGCTACAATACATGCTGGAGCAGTGGCTCAGCGGTTACAATGCTTGGCATGCCCGAGAACCTGTATTCAAACCCCAGCACCAAACACACACCTAAGTGTTGGAGAAACAAAGGCCAGATGAAAAACTGAATAAAGTAATAAAGTTGATCCCCTCTCTCTCTCCTCTCTCTTTAAAAAGAAAAAAAGAAGCAGCAGCTACAATAATTATAAATGTATACATTTACATTTATGTAATGTTACCTAATGTTGGAGCACACAATTTTATAAAACAAATACTCTTAGGCCTAACAGGAAAGACAAGCTCCAACACAATAATAGTGGGGGATTTCAATATGGCTCTCACCAATGGACAGGTCATTCAGACAAAACAATCAACAAAGAAATATCAAAGTAAAATTACCCAATAGATCAAATGAATTTAACACTTACCAAACATTTCATCCAGGGACTACAGAATGCACATTCATCCGTTCATGGAACTTTCTCTTTTATAGACCATTTATTAGGCCACAAAACAAATCTTAACAAATTTTTAAAGAAATTTAAACCATATATCTTTTCTGATCACAATGGAATGAAACTAGAAACCAAAAGCAAAAGAAACTTTGGAAATTATATAAATATATGAATACTAAACACATTTCTGCATGAACAGTAGGTTATTAAGGAAGTCAGAAAAATTTTAAAGTTCCTTGAAATGAATGAAATTGGAAGAACAACAAACTGAAACTGGTGGGATACAGAAAAAGCAATAATAAACAGGAAGTTTATAGTAACTAGTGTCCACATTAAAAAACAAGATCTCAAATAAACAACATAATGATACATATGAATGTCTCAGAAAATAACATATCATAGCCCCAAATAGAAGAAAATAATAAAGTTCAAAGCAGAAAAAAATGAAATAGAGTCTAAAAGAACAATAAAAAGGATCAATGAATTCAATGAATCCATTATTGTTCATGAATGTGTAACAATGAGTCCCTCCAATATGTAAGACTGTTGAACAAATAAAAAAAGGGATCAATGAAACAGAATTGCTTCTTTAGAAAGATAAAAAAAAATTGACAAACCTTTAGCTAGCTTAACCAAAAAAAAAAAAGAGATGAAGAGTGTGATATTGCTACTGATGCCACAGAAATTCAAAATATCAGTAAGTATTATCTTGAAAAACTTTGAAAATTATGTGATAACAAGCTGGAAAATCTAGAAGAAATGGACAAATACCTGAATACACATGACCTACCAAAACTGAACCAATAGGATACAAAAACCTGAGTAGACCGATAACATCATAATATTGAATCAGTAATAAAAAGTCTACCAACAAAGAAAAGCCCAGGGTCAGATGGCTTCACTGATAAATTTTACCAAACTTCTTTAGAGGAATTAATACCACTGCTCATCAAACAATTCTATAGAATCTAAAGGAAGCGAACATTTCTAAACTCATCCTATGCAGCCAGAATGACTGTTACCAAAACCTGACAAAATGACAACAAATGATGAAAACTGTGAACCAATATCCCTGAACATAGATATAAAAATCCTCAACAAAATATTACAAAATCAAATTCAACAGCCTATAAAAATGATCACAGACCATGATCAAGTTGGTGCAATTATGGGGATGCATGGATGTTTCAACATACACAAATTGATAAACACAGTATACCATGTAAATGTAATGAAGGACAAAAACAGATGGAGAAAAAAATTTGATAAAATTCCATCCCTTCAAGATAAAAACCCTGAACACATTAGGTGTAGAAGATTCATACCCCAACATAATAAAAACTATATGTGATAAACCCATAGTCAACATCACACTGAATGGAAAAAAAAGTCTGTTCTCATTTCTGTTATTCCATATAATACTAGAAGTTTTAGCCAGAGCAATTAAACAAGAAAAAGAAATAAAAGGCATACAAATAGGAAAGGAGGAAGTCAATTTATGTGTTTGCAGATGATATGATTCTATATAAAGAAACACCTAAATGCTCCACCAAAAAAAATCACTAAAACTGCCAAGCAAATTCATTTAAGTAGCAAGATATACAATCAACATACAAAAATCAGTAGATTTTCAATATACCAATAATAAATTTACTAAGAAAGAAATCTTGAAAGCAATCCCATTCACATTAACCATACACACAAAATACCTAGAAATACCTAGAAATAAACTTAACTAAGGGAGTAAAAGACCACTATAATAACAAACGTTATAAAACACTGAAGAAAGAAATTGAAGAGAACACTCAAAACTGGAAAAACCTGCCATATTCATGGATTGGAAGAACTAATATTGTTAAAAATGTCCATACTACCCAAAGTGATCAACAGATTCAATGTAATTCCCATAAAAATACCAATGATAGCCTTCACAGAACTAGAAAAAAATAGTTCTGAAATTCAGTATGGAAGCACAAAAGACCCTAAATAATAAAAGCAATCGTGGGGTTTTGTTTTGTTTTGTTTTGTTTTGTTTTGTTTTGTTTTGTTTTTAAGAGAAGGAGAGAGTGAGATAGAGAGAAAGAATCAATTTTTATTTATTTTTCATCTAGTTTTGGTTTCTCTGACACCCAGTTGTGTATGTGATGCTGGGATTCAAACTCAGGTCCAGTCACATGCCAAGCAAACATTCCAACTGCTGAGCCACTGCTTCAGCCCCCCATTTATCCATATTTTTGTTGGATTACTTTTTTGTTAAGTCAAATCCCAGCACCATGTACATAATGAAGTGTCAGAGAAACAAAAGCCACATGAAAAGCTGAATAAAATTAATTCTCTCTCTCTCTCTCTCTCTCTCTCTCTCACTGTCCCTCTCTCTTTAAAAATATTAATAAAATATGGATAAATGATCTTCTCAAAAGAAGAAATAAAAATAACCAATAAATATATGGAGAAATGCTCAATATCATTAGACCTTAGCTCACATCCACAATGAGATACGGTCTCACCCCATTTAGAATGATAATCATTTAAAAAATGAAGATATTGAGAAAAATGAACTGTTGGTGGGAATTTAAGTTAGGATAGCCATTATGAAAAACAGTATGGAAGTTCCTCAAAAAACTAAAACTGGAATTATCATATGATCCAGCTATCCCACTCCTGGGTATATATATCCAAAGAAATAAGGTCAGAACACCAAAGAGATACCTGCATACCAATGTTTATGTTGACACTATTTGCAGTAGCTAAGATATGGAATAAGCCCAGGTGCCCATAAACAGACAAATGGATACACACACACACACACACACACACACGTATCATCTGATTATAAAGAAGAAGAAATTCTGTAATTTGTAGAAGAACGAATGGAAATGTAGGATATCAGGTTAAGCAAAATAATAGTAGCACATGTTTTCTTTCCTTTATAGAAACTACTAACAAAAGGAGGAGTGGGGTGGATCTAGAAGAAGAGGGATTGCTACTAAGGAATGGGAAGCATGCCAGAGGTGGGGGTAACAAGGATAGAAAAATGTGGTTGGATGTGATTGATGCACAATGTAAGCATGTATGGAAAATACCATAGTAATTTCCATTAATTTGTACCAAGAATGGTTTTAATAAAATATTCCTAAAATTAAAAATAATATTATGACCTCAGCAACAAGTAAATTAACTTTATTATTATCTTTCATTAGTCAAAATAATAATTCAATTGTTGGGAAGGGACATTGAATATGGGGAATATGGGGTCAGGGACTAGATTCAAAATCACCTCCTTTTTTCATACTTTTAGTAGCTTTGTGACCTTGGAAGTAATTTAATCTCTATGAACCTTAATTTTCACTCCACAGTCTGGAGAAGTGTTACCTACTTGAGATAGTTGTTTGAGAACTAGGTGAAGTGTATTGGTATATTTACATATATAGCACAGTAATTAATATGAGTATATAAACAAGAAATCCCGGAGATTAATGTTCACTGAAACAAACTGAGACGGAGAATTGAGGGAAGTGGGAGATTATATATATATAGCATGAAGTAATGGCAAAATTTCCATGTAGAAATGGAAAACAGGCTTTGGGAGAGTTATAAGGCTGAGCGATGTCTTTTGTGCAAGGTCTTCCCAGGACAATCCTGACTTTTCATTTCTCTTGCCTCACATTAAAATTCACACCAAAGTCAAGAATTCCTCCTTAGTGCTAATGTTCAGCTGCAATAGGAGATCAGCAGAAACCTGCTCCTTGCTGCTTGGAGCCTGCCTTTTTCAATGATATGTCCCTCTGGGGAAATAGAGGACAGGGCATTTGCAACTACATGCAGTCAACAGCCCAGCCCTTCCACACATCCCCTATTGATAAATCCATCTTTTGACACCAGTTCCCATAAATCTATGAACAATTTTAAGCCAATTTTACAAGTAAACTAAAGCTACATGTTTATACATGTGTCTTGACCTTTAATGTGTACAATCTCATTCAATCCTTACAATAACTTTAAAAAGAATTGGTATCTTCATTTTATAGATGAATAAACTGATTCTTCAAGAGCTCTACTAACTCAAGAGTTGTCACCTAGAATTGGCACAGTGGGAATTTGTGCTCTGGATTTTCTGATATCATTTTTATACTAAACTTTACTGTCTTAATTCAGCACAAGTTCCTTGCTTAGTGATACAAATGACTATTATCTGCATGACGTTTTACTAAAAAGTAAAAGAATAATCCATGCTCCAAACAAAACTTCCCTCTCTGGTAACTTACAACTTTTTAAATTTTAATAAATATATCCCCCCACCCCTGCTAGTCCTAAATAGACACTTTAATTTTTAAAAGACA
Source organism: Aplodontia rufa (assembly GCA_004027875.1). Lineage (NCBI taxonomy): Eukaryota > Metazoa > Chordata > Mammalia > Rodentia > Aplodontiidae > Aplodontia > Aplodontia rufa. Next base: position 56,253 of record PVKS010009940.1, read on the forward strand.
AGAAAGTTCACAGACCAGCTCATAAAATCAGCACCTATGAATTTAAGGTTAAAAATTTTTTCCTGAAAGAATTCTAGATTCAGGGAAGCTTCAAACTGTTGCATTTTTTAAGAGAGAAGGGCAATGTGTGTGAGAGAGAGAGAGAGAATAATTTTTATTGAGTTTTTCACGTGGCTTTCGTTGCTCTGACACTTAGTTGTGTATGTGGGTGCTGGGATTTGAACCTGTATACTCGCACACGCCAGGCAAGTGCTGTAACCACCGAGCCACCGCTCCAGTCCCCTGCATTTTTTATTTTTAGGCACCCCCGTTATATATGCTAAAAGTTTCAAATTCAAGTTATAGTTTCTAATACATTAACTTTCTAACCTGAGCTCTCCTTTCTGTGTTCAGAAGAAAGTCAGTCTCCAAAAAGGTTTCTTTCCCCATAATCTCACACACTTGTGATATTTTAAATCAAACCCAAAATGTTGCATAAAACACTTTTAAAAATTTGAAGCAAGAATTCTTAATACTCTCTCTAGGTTACTTCTAAAATAAAATTAAACAAATCCTTCATCTTTGCATTAATGTTGAAATCAAGAAAAGTGGTTGCAGTACTTTTCAACACACATTGACTCTCTCCTTTCTTCACTGAGAGGCATGCACACACCTTCTGTGTGCCAATTATGAGTCACCTTGGCCCACCTGTACCTCCTGCACCAGGGCTGTGACAACCAGCTCCCATCAGGCTTTGGTCATGTTTTCACCGGTACCATTCTTATGTCCCTGAACTGCCTGCTTCTGCCTTCCTGCCTTGGGCTTCCCAGCCTGTGGGAGGATGTCAGAGGGGACATCAACGCTGGCTAGCCCATGACCAGTGTTGCCCTCTTTCATCCCTTAAACCACGGTTTTGAACTCAGGGGGACAGGTGGGATGGAGCAACCATCTACCTCTTAAGGTTTTCATTCCTTTGCTATTTCAGTTTCACTCACCTTGTCTTCTATTCTTGTCCCTTTGGTTTCAAATAAACCTGGATCTTAGGTTTTATTTGCAGGGGACTCAGACTAAGACAAAGCAGTAAAGGGTAGAGGTTTAGAAAATAGACCCTAGAATAAATTCAAATCTCAACTTCACAGTTGCTAACTACCTGGCTTTTAACAAATTACTTAATCTTGTAGTTCCTCAGTTTCTTCACCTATAAAATGCAGTGAACAGTAATAAGAAGAGAACATATATAACCCTTGTCCTTTAGAAGGGGAAAGGAGGGATGGAGCAGTGGCTTGGCGGTTACGGTGCTTGCCTGGCATGCGCGGGTACACGGGTTCAAACCCCAGCACCCACGTACATAACTGTCAGAGCAACGAAAGCCATGTGAAAAGCTCAATAAAGATTGATTCTCTCTCTCTGACTGTACTTCTCTCTTTAAAAAAAAAAAAAAAGAAGAAGGGGGAAGGATAGGTAAGGAGAGGTTAAGATGGCATCATACCAAAAAAAACTAAAATAAAATAATGAAAAAAAGATAGGCATGGGGGCTGGAGCGGTAGCTCGGCGGTTACAGTGCTTGCCGAGCATGCACAAGTACACAGGTTCAAACCCCAGCACCCACATACACAACGAAGCGTCAGAGCAACGAAAGCCATGTGAAAAATTGGATAAAAATTGATTCTCTCTCTCTCTCTCTCTCTCTGCCCTTCTCTCTTTAAAAAACAAAAAAGATAGGCATCATACAACACAGAAACTAATAAGGTAATAATTTGTACACTGGATCATAAAATAGCCATCACTTATCAAGTTATCAAGAGCCTTCTAAATGTCAGAAAGTTTAAACATAGCATTTTATTATAATCACTATGAAAGCAGGTATTATCCCTGTTTTAGTCAGCTTTTTCGCTGCTGTGACTGAAAGACCTGACAAGAACAATTTTAGGACAGGAAAAGTTTACTTCAGGGGCTCTTGGTTTCTGAGGTTCCAGTCCATGAAAGACCAACTCCATTCCTTGGGGCTCAAGGTGAGGAAGAGCATCATCTGTAACAGACATGGCTCCAGGGAGCAGGGAGCTCTAGGCATCGCGTTGGAAGCAGAGCAGAGAGAGCAGCTCCAGGCCAGACAGATACAGAATATACACCCAAAGGCACGGCCCTGCGGCCCAGCTCCTGCAGCCACACCCTACCAGACCACAGTTGCCAGTTAATCCTATGATTAGGTTAAGGCTTTCATAACCCAATCAATTCACCTCAGCCTTCCCAAATTGTCACACGTGAGCTTTTGGGAGACACTTCACATGTAAATCATAACAATCCCCATCTTAAAAAGTTAAATAAGCTTAGCAAAATCAAGCACCTTGTTTTAAGGCCAAACAGTAAGCGATTGGCAGAACTCTTCTCAAATTTATCTGACTTTCATTGCTATTCTTTTTCCTCTGTGCCATACAAAGAGGAAAATTGTGCTTCTTCGTCTGGTGTTGTTAGTGAAGGCTTTCAAAACAAGTAAGATTTAAACAAGTATTTGTAGGATTGCTAAGAGGTGGATTTTTCAGGGACCCTGGACTATTACATTGTATGTAGAAGGCACAGAGGGGGCGAAATCCCAGCGTATTATATTGAGGGCATATATGTGGGATTTCTCATTAGAAAATAAAGTTGGAGGGGCTGGAGTGGTGGCTCAGCAATAGAGTGTCTGCCTGGCATGCACAAAGACCCAGGTTCAAACCCCAGCACCACACACACAACTAAGTGTGGGAGAAATAAAAACCAGATGAATAAATAAAGTTGATTCTCCCTCCCTCCCCCCACTCTTCATCCCCCTCTTTAAAAAAAAGAAAATAAACTTAGAAAGGTGTGATTTGGACAGACTGTGCAGGGTTTAAAGTGTTACAGATTAAAATATTTGTGTTTATCCTTTTGGAAAAGAATCTGAAAGCCAGATTGAGTCAGATTCATGGAAGAGCCACAGGTTTTCTCTAGGAAGAGCTGTGTTGTGCGTCCCAGCTCCCTTCGAGGAGATCATTCTGAAGAATTTATATAGTTTTTATGGAGTTTAGAGAATACTACGCATTGGTATTCGACTCCAATCTAAAAGAAAGCACAGAGGCCAAATTGTGACAGTGGCAGGTCTGCCACCCAAGAGAGCACAAGAGCAGGAACCAATGCCTTCCAACATTTGTTATAACAAGGATGTTTGAGCTCTCTGCTGGCCAAGAGAGGGAGTTATCCTTGACCTGGATGGTAACCAGGCTGGAGCTTTCTTGAAGGGACACCTTCCAAGAAGGGACCGGACAGAGATGCCTCCTTTACACACACACACACAAAGGCCAGAGGCTGGGGGAATCACAGGAGATTCCCTAGACAGTATGTGTACCAATTCAGTATGGTCAGGACTAGGCAAGACTTTAATGCCCATGCAAAGATACTGGCTTTTATTGTAAGAGCAACAGAAGTTGCAGCAGAGTTCTAAATTGTGTGTGTATCCAGGGGTGGGATGAGGGGTGATCAGATTTACATTTCAAAGACACTCTGGCTGGAACATGAGAATGGAGTAAGGGACCAGAACGTAAGCACGAATTTATGTTGTAAGCCAATCAGGTAAAAGAGTGGATAGTACAGATTAGGATGGGGACTAAAGAGATACGGAATAGTAGATAGATTTGAGGTCAGGAAGAGCAGAAGCCCCAGTACAGGGAAAAGGAATTGCCAAGTGATTCAGGGAACCACATGCCACACCTGTCTTCGATGTTGTCTACAATAGGAAATAAAATATGTGTGGTACCTGCCTGCATGGAGCTTCTACTCAGGGAAAAGGCATTGGGTGGGTAGGTAGACATCAAAGAATCCAAAAAATTATAATAGCTACAAATTAGAGCAAAGGGAAAGACAAGGAATGAGAACAAATTGTGAGGCTCTGCAGATCAGTCCATCTGCCTTGGGATGTTAATGAAAGACAGCTGCCCCAGGGTAAATGCCCTGGACCCAAGGTGATTTCTTACACTCTGGCATTAAAAACACCAATACACAATAAACAGGGAAGTGTTTGCAAAGGGGGAATTCCCTGGTGCCTGCTTCCCTACTAGGACCTTGATCTTCCCTTTCCTGGAGGGGCTGACTGATTAAATGTCTTTGACCTGTGAGTGCCTGCAAGCACAGGGAGAGTTGCTGCAGAATTCACACAGTCAAAAAAGTCCGGCTCATGAGAGGGTTGGAGAGGAGGTATCATAAACGCTGGTCCAGTGGTAGGGTGTCTGGACTCTTCTCCAAGGCTGGAGAGTTGCTCAACCTGGTCTCTGCCTGGCCTCTAAGGGAATGATGCCCTTAGTTAAAGCAAAGTGACCTAGAAAGTGTTGGGTAACACTCAACCGGGCCAAGTAGACTCCAAAGAAATACTAACTGGGGTTGCCATGGTGATTTTTGTGCTGAGGCACCATTCTGTCAGATGGCCACATTTTCAGGGCCTCAGCCTTGGGGATACGGGCAAGAATTTTATACCCACATTTCCTAAAACACACCCTAGCCTAAGGTTTGGTATTTATTCCATGTCAGACTGCTTTTTTAGGTTCCTTTATTTTATTTATTCAAGAGTAAGCAGTATCATATAATTCACATATACTCCCATTTAACTAAGCAAACAGGAAGCACAGTTTTAAGACCTTAAATATTGTAAAAAAAAAAAAAAAAAAAGAGGGGGTCTGGACTGGTGGCTCAATGGAATTGTGCTTGCCTGGCACCAGGTTCAAACCCCAACACCATATACATAGTTAAGTGTTGGAGCAATGAAAACCAGATGAAAAAACTAAATAAACCTGATTCTCTCAGGGTCAAAAGTAAAAAATAAAAAAAAATAAAAAGAATAACAAAAAGAAAGAAAGTACAAAGTCAAGAAGGGCTCAGTCACTGGAGTCAGACCCAGGATCAAATTCCAGCTCTGCCACCTACTGGCTCTGCCCCCTATGATTGGGCAAATTATTATTATTTTTTTAACTTACCGTCCTCATCTTTATAGGAATAATGGAACCAAAATGAATAATTTAATGACCCATTCCGTGGAATTCAGGCCTTTCCAATATACCCTGAAATCACCCTGCCAGATTCCAAATTTGAACATTCACTCTCCTCTCCCAGCTAAGTCTGTGTCCCTGGCTACAACCAATACCAGCCTGTGTGCCACTCCTTATACCCATTGCCTCTTCTCTGCCTCTGACCATACGCCCCGAGGCTGGGTTCCCTCGCACCACCCATGTCTACTGAACTCCTACTCATCTTTCAGGGTACAAATCAAACATCACCTCCTCTTTGAAGCCTCCCTTGCCTCATCCAAGCAGCCAGTTGCACCCACTCTGTTCGCCCGCACACTTCCTCCCCATCTCCTTAACGATGGTGATAAACACTCGCAAGTGCTAAGTTCTGTGCTTTATACTTTAACTCACTAAATCATTACAAGAATCTTATAACAGAGGTTTTTAAATTAATCCTATTTTAGGATGCAAAACATAAGGCAGAAAGAAGTTGAGCAACCTGTTCAATGCCACACAAGGCAGTACACAAACCAGGCACATTGACTCTGGGAGAAAGGGCCTAACCACTGCTCTAACCTGCTTATTCCTGTGCACAGGACGCTTAAGTCTACCTCCCCCACTGGGTGAGGAGAGCCAGGAATTGTAATTTATTCATTTCTGCATCTCCAGCTCCCAGCACCTGGCACACAACCATATGCAACCTCCTTTCCTCCCAGGCACTAAAACTAGATTATTAAGGAAAACCACTAATCCAGTAAAAGTCACTCAAATGGTATCTGCTTCTTTCACGATTTCCAATTGGGAAACACTACTCTGTAGTCCTGTCCAAGGGGCACAGTATAATGTCTTTGAA
>PVKS010009941.1:0-22369 GCA_004027875.1 Aplodontia rufa
GTTCTTCATACACCCTCCCCCCACATCCCCCTCCCTTCGCCTCCAAGTATCCTAGGGAGCCATCCCCCTATTACTCTGTGAGTCATTCAATTTGAAGTATTGTTAGGTTAGCCATCTACCCTACTGCTTCCCCACATATTCTAGCTTCCACAGATGAGAGAAACCATTCGACCCTTGAGTCTCTGAGATTGGGATACTTCATTCTGCAGTGGCTTTTGATTACATGGGTCTCAGCAATGCACCTTCCATAGTCTGGCATTTCTTTCTAGTGTGGTCCTTTGGAGCCCCAGCCCAACTCACCTCTGGCTTTCTGGCCTGGCAGCTCCAACTCCCTTTCCTCTGCACCTGGGATCAGTGTCCTTTAGAACATTCTCAGCTTCTCAGAAAGCTAATGGCTCCCTTTTTTCCTACTCCTTTGTCCTCTGCTTGTAGAGCAGCACATGAGAGTAACCTGTGAGACTCATCATTGAGGTCGCCAGACCCCAGGAGGGACTGTCATTAATGGAATTCTTACACAAAGACTAACACTTGTATCAATCTCCTCTCTCCAATAGGTTGCAAATTGAATCGCCTGAACTCGGTTGTGGGTGAATATGCTAATGTGTGTTTACAAGTGGCCCAAGACTGTGGGACTGATGTCCTTGACCTATGGACCCTGATGCAGAAGGACAATGAGGTACAGTAACTGCTCAGTCTTCCCAGGATGAGTGGGAGCACATAGAAGGCAGCCAGCCCTTTAAGCAGAGAAGTTGGGACAGCCAGGAGAAACAAAGGGGGCTCCAGGAATTTACCTGGCCTGTTTCCTCAGCTAGGAGTTTGTATTTAGTGACACAAATGGCCAGGTTCTTTTGTATGGAGTGGGGGAAAAGTTAAAACTTATTAGCAAGTAAAACAATGAATTCAAGCAGCTAATAAGATTCACAGCTTAAGCCATGTAATTCTAATTATCTTGTTTGAAAGTCTGAAACCCTATTTACAAGAAGGTGAAAGACTAGGCCCCATGCAGAATGGTGCAGGGATACAGCTAGATGGTTTCCTGCATGCTTACAGAGGACCTGAATTCACCATAGAGAAATGACAACTATGTGCCCAGAAATTTCGTATGTAACTGTTCGTAGCAGCATTACACATGATCGCCTAAAGCTGGAGTCACCTATGCGGTGTAGTAGTAAGCCAGCACAGGGCAGGAAGTGCAGCACGGGGAAACTGAGGCACTCCACGGAGGGAAAGAAGGGTCACACACAATTCCATCTGCTGTAGTAGAGGATGCATGGCCAGAGGTTAGGGTGGGGAGGGGATGACAAAACTGAGATCCCACATAGATCTTCATGAGTAACGTAGAATGGGAAGTCAGACACAGGGCTTTTCTCTTTTTTGAGAGGGAGACAGTGAGAGACTCATTTTTTTCATGTGGCTTTCATTGTCGACACTTCATTGTGTACATGGCACTAGGGTTCCAACCCACGTCCTCGTGCATGCCAGCAAGCATATGACTGCTGGCCACTGCTCAGCCCTTTTCTCTTCATTTTTGTACCAACTTCCACTCTTTAGTAGGCACTTATAAGGCCATTTCCTTGCTGAGACAGAGGAAGATGACTCTGACAGGGACTGTGGCATTTAGAATACTCAGGGGGAGGGAAGGATCCAGTGTATTGGAAGTTCTTTAGACAGAAAGGAAGACTCAGCCTTACTCAATGTATTCTCTTCACTGCTGTTAGATTTGGACAAAAGAAAGTAGAAAGAAAACAGCCAAAAACTTACCAAACAAGGGGCTGGAGTGGTCGCTCTGTGGCTACGGCGTTTTCCTGGCATGCGCGAAGCAAATACCTGAGTTCAAACCCCAGCACCACAACAAAGTCTCAGAGTAATGAAGGCCACGTGTAAAACTAAATAAAACTGATTCTGACTTTCTCCCTCTCTCACTGTCCCTCTTTAAAAAAAAAAAAAAAAAAAAAAATTAAAAAAAGGCAATTTCTTCATTTCCCCTTAAATCCATACCAGTCCTTGCTTCCAAAGACTTGATAGTGTCTAATATTCACTTATTATACATACATAATGGGGACAGTGGCAACCAGTGAGTCACACCACCGTGTGGACAATGAGCATTACCAGTCATCTTTGAAGAGTATTAGAGCCAAGGAAAAGACATCTTATTTTTGTGGCCATGGGGACTGAACCCAGGTGCACTCTACCACTGGGCTATATCCCCAGCACTTTTTTACTTTACCTGAAGCAGGGTCTCACTATGTTACCCAGGCTGACCTCAAACTTCATGATCCTCCTGCCTCAGCCTCCAGAATAGCTGGTATGGACCACTGCACCTTGGTGGAAAGGACATTTTAAAACAATGGGCTGGTTATGCCCACAGTCCTTTTCAATTTAACACATGGGATCCTAGAATAGAGGGCATCTGTTAGAAATCATCACCTCAGCCATCTAGAAACAGCAGCTGAGGCCTAGGGAGATGCACTGCTAAAGTCTCTGATCTTGGTCCATGGAAGTGACACATAGCTTGTCTGCAACCCAACTCTAATGGGAATTGGGCAGGAACCCTTAGCTGGTGAAGAGGCTTCCATAAAAGAGCTTCCACAGGGAGAAGTGGCTGAGAGTGGCTATTAAGGAGAGTGGCAGGGAGACAGGACTCGGAACTCAGGAATTCCTGTTCTGAGGCTGGATGGTATACACCCATTGCCCCTACAACTTTACCTGAAAGAGTCACACAGTAAAGACTTTTTATTTTTTGCTGGTACTAGGGATTGAACTCAGGGCCTTGAGCATGTTAGGCAAGACTCTACTAAAACTACATCCCCAACCAGACCTTGAGCTTCCCCCCTCCCCCAGTATAGAGGGACAGTGAGAAAGACAGAAATCAGTTTTGTTTTGTTTTTCATCTTGTTCTCGTTGCTCTGACACTTAGTTGGTATACGTGGTACTGGGGTTCGGACACGGGTCCTTGCATGCCAGGCAAGCACTCTTAACTGCTGAGCCACTGCTGCAGCCCCCTCCCTGAGCTTAATACCAAATTTTGAATCTCATTCACTCATTAAGCCTCTTTCAGCTGATAACCACATAGCGTTGTCCTAGCTCAGGCACATGATGGTAATGATTTTACACAGCTCAGGTCTAAAGCAAAGAGCACCACAGTGCTCGCCAGGGTTTGGTGTTAGAGCAGTTGTGCACACATCAGCTATGCTGCTACTGTGGTCTCAGCTCAGGTCAATGCCTGAAACAGAAGGGGCTGGTGAGCTGTCACAGGGCTGTACTGGGAGGAAAGCACACATTAGCATTCAGAAAAACTGCACGGCTTTCCTGAGACTTCTTTCTTTCCAGGACTTCTCATCCTACTTGTCTGATGGACTACATCTGTCACCAAAGGGAAATGAGTTTCTGTTTTCACATCTCTGGCCTCTGATAGAGAAGAAGGTCTCTTCTCTGCCTTTGCTGCTTCCTTACTGGAAGGATGTAGCAGAAGCAAAACCTGAACTCAGTCTGCTGGGAGATGGAGACCATTAACCCTAGGAAATGCAGGTCTGGTTGTTAATTTACACAACATTTTTCTCAAGCTTAAAATTTTTACTCTCTACTCTGGATCAAATGCCAACATTTGTCACTGATGTTATAATAAACGTATACAGGTTCTTCAGGGACGTTTTGTAGTTGGACACACTCTGTTTTGATTGTCAGTGTTACTGACTGGGCTGTCCTGAGCAGCTTGTTAATCCTATGCATGGCAAAAAAGGGAAAAATGAGTCTTTTTTTTTTTTTTTTAAGTCAATTTTATAAAAAAGTTTTCTTGCATTCTGCTTAGAACCGTTTCACTCTCATACATCCACCCACCCCACTCACCTTGTATCAAATTCTGAAAGTGGAACTAAAATACAAGAATATCATGACTAGTTAAAAGATAGCAAATACCATAAGGTACAAATTCAAGTATTAGTGTAACACGTTTCTGCGTAACAAATGTCCTTAAAGGAAAAGGCATGATTTGTCACAGGTTTGGTTAACTGCCCTCAAAGTTTACAAGTCGTCCTGGTTAAAATGTGTTGGCTGGTAAGCACATTTTAGTTCATAGGAGAGAAAAAAAGATAATTTCATGATATCAGAATTCAGACTATGATTTTTATCCTTCACATGATAACTACAGACCATCCAGAATCCTGAAGCACTAGGCAAGAAGTAATATGATTGTCTACTTGTGGGTAATTAAAAAAGGTTTCTGAAGTATTGGGTCTTTCTTGTAGGGCTAATCCCCTGCCCCAGGAGACAGCATTCCCTTTCCTGGCTCATCACATCTCGGCCTATTCAAAACAGCGTGTTCTTTGGTTAAAAGCATCTTCATTTACCTTCTTATCCCCTAACTTAAAAACAGGCAACAATATTTTTTGGATCATTATTTTGTAGTACTAGAGTGACTTTTTTTTTTTTTTAAGAACATGACAATATTGGGGATAACAAATTATCCAGCAAAATTGGGGACCTGAGCAATTGGCAGGATATCTATAAATTTAACTATTGTAAACTCCACCATAAGCTAGATTGTTTTAATTCTAGAAAGTACTAGCTTTAGGAAAGGCCTTATTAGCCCAAATTATCTGCAAGTATAGAATTCTCCCTGCTGTGAAAAGCTCTGGGTAATACCTAGAAACACCCATATTGTAGAGATAATAGATAACTAGGTTTATCTCACTCCTTTGCCTTTGAGGCCAAAAAAAAAGTGTTCCAGTTGTCTTCACAAATAACTGCTAAATACCTCTGATGTCATTACAGTGTACCGAAAAAAAAAAAAAAAAATCACCTCCCTAATCAGTGCTGTTATCATAAAGGTTAATTTACAAAAATGAAAATAATCACAAACTAATCCAGCTGTTGTTTTCTGCTTTTGCACCCCAGTTCAAAGGATATTTTGAAGAATGAACACTAAAACCTGAAAGCCTGAAAATAAGCCAGATTCGCCTGACCTCCTGAGAAGGAAGAAGGCCTAGCTCCACAGAACTGCTTATGTGAAGGAAGTTCCAACACATGGCCAGCATCTGCTGTTAAGTCACTTCCTTATTCCTCCCAGATCTTCACAAAATATATGCCATGATTTTGGGTGAAATCTGTAAAAATATTTTTCACGTGTAAATCAAAGCGTTCGGACACGGCCCCTCCACTAGCACTCTGTTTCTTTGCTGTCCACACGGTTCTGACGCTGCAGTTTAAAGGAAGCAGCCTTTTCACTTCTGGTGACCGGGTGGTCTGTGAGATCCTCAAAGGACTTGGCAGCTGTGCTGCTGTTGGGGAAGGGGTCCTTTTCAAAGCCATCCTCATCCACATGTGAGTCTGTGCTGGGGTCTTCTTGGATGGTGTCCATTCTCTGGTGATCCAGTTTTGGAGCAGCAGACACTGGTGGTATCATAGGAGCAGGCTGCAGGGGCTGCAGGCGGCCTGGAGTCTGGGGTGCAGGAAAGGGCTTGATAATTCGAACTGAGGCTGAGTCCATGCTGCTGAGCATCTCAACATTCTGGAAAGACATGGGTTTCAATTGATGGGAATAAAACGAATCAAAGGTCCTCAAGATCCAACCTTAGCCACTAAGCAGCCCAGTACTATGGGCACTGTGATCCTTTGTGCTAGAGCAGAGTGCTAGACCAAGCTCAAAACACTCCTCACAGCTTAATGCTCCCCGCCCTCTCAATCTCCCAACAGATACGTCATCACTATCAGGAGAGTTCACATGCAACCTCACCTACCAGCCGCAAAGGGCTCAGCTGTAAAAGGCAGGGACTCTTGCTGGGGTCTCAACTTAAGATCTTTGCTTAATGGGATCTCAAAATGCAACTGAAAATTTTTCATGTGGTATACTTACACTGGGGTGAAATAGAGACAGAGATTCATACTGCTTATCCAGTTTCTTATCCTAGAAAGAAAAGGAATTGTTTTTTCTTATTATTCTATCTCCCTGCCCCCAACAAAACAAAAACCTTAAAAACTCAGAAGCTGAACCATAGCAGCGGCAGCCCAGGAAAAGAGTGTGGCTCAGTGGTGCAGCGCTTGCCTAACATGCTTGAAGCCCTGCATTCCACCCTCAGCACTGCAAAAAAGTGCAGCAGGGTCCACTAAGTGCAGACATGTTTCTTGTGCAAGCATCAGGCTACAAGTGCCTACTTCACACAAATGTTGGTATTAACATGGAAAAGCAGGGTTTAAGTGCTATTTTTCTATGAGAACTCTCACCCTGTGAGCAGAATAACCAAGGGAATCTTGTGGAGGCAGTTATGAGGCTGATGTGCCAGTCTGCACTGTGCCAGCATTGGCTGCAGGGGCAGCTGGAAGAAGACCAGGATGGCTATGTTGCTATCTCAGCTCTGGCCTCACACTACCCCACCCACCACTGTTTCCACAGAAACCAAACATGGAGGAACTGGGCCTTCATCCCTACATCTATTTTTGCAGAAGACTGAACACATGGCTCTCTGCTATCTTCTGGTTCCTATCTGTGGCTGAAGCATAACAGGTGACAAAGGCAAGGCAGCAGCAGGAATCAAGGCCTCAACTCGGATCTAACCATTGTGATGGTTTTCCGTGGCTAGAAACAAGCCACTGCCTACCAGCCCTCCAGTCCCAGGCTCTGTTCTGAAATCAAGGACCAGCTGTGTAGTCCTCAGCACAACTTCCACTGTAGACAAAACAGGCTCAACTTTGCAGTAAAAGAGTTGTGAAGGTCCACATGTATCTTCAAAGAAAACAGCTATGCAGGGTGCAGTGGCGCACGCCTGTAATCCTAGCAGATTGGGAGGATCGCTGAGTTCAAGACCAGCCTAAGTAACGTACAAGACCCTGTCTCAAAAGACAAAAAGGGCTAAGGATGTGTCTCAGTGATTAGGCACCCCTGGGTTCAATCCCTAGTACCAAAAGAAAACGTCCACTACATCACCTCAGGAAAGTCCTGTAGCAGAAGGGCTTCCCCAGCAATTTTCTTCCCACACTGTACCATTAGGCTCTCTGCCTGGAAGAGCTGTTCAGTGAGAGCTGCAGGCCAGGGACACAGCAGGAAGGAAAAGCGCCTCTGCTGTGTGAGCTAACTACTGAAAGTCTTCCAGCTCACAGGGGCACAGGGAAAGAAGACTAGAACAAGACTGGAAGCCTGGGTCTATGTAGCTTGCAAATCCCCATTTCCCATAGATTCAAGGTGAATGAGTCTGGGATTAAAAAAAAAAAACTCATTTATGAAGTACCTGGAGTGCCTCAAGCCCAGTTCAACGCATAGCTGTTACTCATTTTGAGTGAGAAGAGGAAAGAATACTCATTTAGTTAGAAAGATGTGAATACCCTCTACAGTGCCAAGAGTGTGTATGGATACGATGTGGGGAACAGCCTCGAAGTGCTAATGTTTGGTATCTGCTGTTACAATAAACCAGCCTGAAAATACTCTTGTTTAAAAGCTTGGCTCAAAGGTCCCAGGCAAATCCAATTAAATGAGTTCCTGAACATAAAAGCATAAAATTTCTAAGGTATTAATATAAAGTAAAGCACCCACACAAAATGTTTTTTTCAAAAGACAGTTGTCTTAAATTAGGCTCTCCTGGGAAAACAACAAAAAACGTCACTCAATACATCAGGACAGACTTTTTGCCAAACAAGTTTTATCTTTTCCCAAAAGCTACATGTTACATAGAGTTGCTTAAAATTTTAATAAAAATGCTGATTAAAAAGGTGGTGACTTACCACACAATGGACAAGGATGCTGAAAGGAATCCAAAATATCAAGGAGAAAACCAGGACGGATCCTACGATGTTGTCTGCTAGAAACTTCCCTGTGAGCAATGCCAAACATGAATATCTTAACGAAGAACAGACGAAAGAAAAGGAAATGCTCTTGGGCTACTATGGCTGGACACCTGCTGACCCGGTACTGGGGACCATCTCTGCCTCCTGTACTAGACCCAACTGCACTGCACGCTGTTAGCAAAGCAGCCCTGGCAGACTTGTGGATGAAGAGACTGCAGTGTCCTGCATGCTCCCTGCAGCACTGTGCCAAGAGACCATGCACTGAGGGTACCACTGTTGGGAGCAACTTTGTGAGAAGACATTACACCTGGATATTCTTTCTTTTGTGAATGAATTTTAAATTTAGGGACTCTTAAGAACATAACATCACTGCTTTCCAAAATATGAGGCCCATTTTTATTTTCAGACAGAATCCATTTTTATCGAGTTTTTTGTGTGGCTTTCGTTGCTCTGACACTTAGTTGTGTACGTGGGTGCTGGGGTTTGAACCTGTGTACTCGCCCATGCCGGGTAAGCACTGTAACCACCGCTCCAGCCGCACGAGGCCCATTTTTAAATAAGTCTTCTGTCACATAAGATACAGATTTATACTCTAAATATAATTTTCTTGAAATTTAAAAACAAAACAAAAAACCCCAAAACCCCTGTGATACAGATTTATACTCCAAGTAGAATTTTCCTCCTTGGAAAATTCATGCATCCAACAACATAGGGACAGTCCGGTAATGAGTGAATTGACCTGACCAACAAGTAGTTTGATTTTAAAAAGTGATAACTGCATCTTCTGCAGGAAGAGAACACAAACTCTTGAAACCACACTTTTCTAAAGTTACAGAAATCAGCTCAATTCAGCCAGGCATAGTGGTTCATACCTATATTTTCAGGTACTTGGGGTGCTGAGGCAGGAGGATCCCAAGTTCAAGGGCCAGCCTCAGCAACTTAGCCTATCTCAAATAAAACATGGAAAGGGATGGGGATGCAACTCAGTGGTAAAGCGCCCCTGGGTTCTATCCCCAGGACGAAAAAAGAAACCAGCTCAGTTCTAAAACAATCTGGGAAAAATCACCTACCAAAAGTATTGATGCTCAACTGGTCAATGAAATCCCAAAATCGCTCGATTACATCCTGTACTCGTTTCTCGCATTTGCCCTATGAAGGGAAAACATACAGCATTATCCATAAAAACAATGTGTTCAGAAGTAGTGTGACTTTATAAGAAACACTGGGCATGACAGGTGCTTCATTAAAATCACTTAGTGGCCCATCTTTGTCATATGATAATGAGTACCCAAAAATGAAGGAGGTGCTGTCATGAGTGTTAGTCCAGTTTTATCACTAAAACTGCCAGGAGATAAAACTCAAGAAAACCAGTTTGATAAAGATACGTGTTCTCTGGTAAAGATGATGTGATCAAATATACAGTGGTCAGGGAAGAACTGCCAGGTGCCCTAAGAAGCTTCTCTAAACCTTGAAATCCTCTGCCATTCTCAAGGAATGAAAAGATGCTTCTGTCTGCCCTAGGCAAGCAAAGGAGCTTTGGTCTTTTCTGCTCCATCAGTACCTGCTTAGTAGGTACAAAGTCAATTCTGCAAGAACGGATTATTAGCAACCAGTGCCTGAAAGCAACCAGCTTTCTCATAAAGTCCCACCCAGGGTCTTCCCTGTCTGAGTGCCAGTGACCTTGAGAGTACCTGGCTGTTTCTTCTCAAGCAATCCCCATATATTAAAACCCCAATGAAGGCAAGCGAGCCGTGAGTTAGAAAAACGTAACAACACCTGTGTTTGGATTGCCTTCCTTTTGCAAAATCAAATATGATACAGGAGCTGCTGCTGCTAGCATCATGGTCACAAAAGAAGCTGGATACAAATACTCACGTTCATGTCACAGAACCCTATTGTACAGGGCTTCCCTTTCCTCAAAAACAAGTTGTTCTGCTCAGTGTCCACATACGGCACACAGCGGCCAGAGAGGTCCCTGCAGCACACCTTGCATGAGTTGTCGGTTTCTGAAACAGATTGCGCCAATGACTAGCACCGAGTCCTCTGCTACCCCGCTTCTTCCTCCTTCCCTGAGCATGCTCCCAAACAGGAAAGAAATCACAACAGGGGTTTTGGGGGTTTTTTGTTTTGTTTTTAAATTTCAAAAGCTCACACTATGTAGGGCTGGAGATGTAGCACATAGGAGGTCCTGACTTCAATCCCCAGCACCATGCACATCCATACACAAACACCTAACACCAGCCAAATTCAGTTTTCAGGCCACAAGGTTCAAAAAATTTACACAGAGGCCAAGTATGGTGGCACACACCTGTAATCTCAGCAGCAGCTTGAGAGGAGCACTGTAAATTAGAAACCAGTCTCAGCAATGTAGTGAGGCTCTACGCAACTCAGAAGACCCAGTCCCAGGAGCACTACCTCCGGGCCACATTCCCGTCCTTTGTATTTTTAAGATAGAGTCTGACTAAGTTGCTGAGGCTGGCCCGTGAGCTTGTGATCCTCCTGCCTCAACCTCCTGAGTTAGCAGGATTACAGGCATGTGCCACTGCACCCAGGGAAATACTCTTTCTTTACACTGTCCCTTTGACCTGACATTCTTGTTACCTTGCAGATTTCAATCCTTTGTTTCTCAGGGGTTTTGTTTGCTTTTGGACGGAATAGGGATTGACCCTAGGGACGCTTTACCACTGAGCTACATCCCCCGCCCTTTGTAGTGACACAGGGTCTCACTAAATTGCTCAGGCTGTCCTTGAACTTGCAAACCTTGCCTCAGCCTCCCTGAGTCACTGGGGTTACAGACAGGTGTGTACCAGCAAGCCCAGCAGTTTCCCACTTTAAAGTATACCCTGCAGAGCAAATGCTGACTCCAGCAAGAGTACAGCACTGCTCATCCCAGAGCAGGTGGGGAGCTGAGCAACCTGCCAGCAACGTGAGCCCCACAGCCTACACCAACACCATCCTCCCCAAGACCAGGTGTGACAGCACCTGCCACAAAAGCAAATGCCATGGTGTCAAATAAGCCATGGGAACCAGGCGCAGTGGCACACCTGTAATTCCAGCAAGTTGGAAGGCTGAAGCACGAGAACTGCAAGTTCAAAGTCAGCCTCAGCAAATGAGCAAGGTCCTAAGCAACTTAGTGAGACCCAGTCTCAAAATTAAAAATAAGAAGGGGAGGCTGAGGATGAGGCTCAGTGGTTAAGTGCCCCTGAGTTCAATCCCTGGTACCAAACAAAAAAAGCCACGTGGATCACACAGGAATGGCAGAAATGCCAAAAAGTAACCCAGGACTGCAACTTGGAGATAATCTTTTTTTTTTTTTTAACAACTTTATTTAGTTTTTCATATGGCCTTCATTGCTCCAACACTTAGTTGTGTACATGGTGCTGGGGTTTGAACCCAGGTCCTCGTCCTTGCCAAGCAAGCAATGAAACCACTGAGCCACCGCTCCAGCCCCACTTGGGGATAATCTTAAATTGACCCAATGGGACGTTCAAATTGAACCTAGGGGAAAAATCTACTAGACCTCAAAAAAAAAATATTTTTCATCATTATCAAATATTTCTTGGGCATTTCCTGTGGTCAGGCTTTGTTCTCCAGGGCATCCCAAGCCTGTTGCCATTCACTTGATAAATCATTTACTTACCATCTACCATGTGTTCCCTCTCTCATTTTTTTTTTTGTTTGTACAATGCTGGGGGTGGAACCCAGGGCTTCAGACGTGATAGGCAAGTGCTCTTGCCACTGAGCTATACCCGCAGCCTTTTTTATTTTGAGATAGGGGGTCGAAGTTTTTTAGGGTGTCATTAAGTTGCTGAGACTGGTCTTGAACTTGCAATCCTCCAATCTCAGCCTCCCAAGTTGCAGGAATGACAGGTGTGTGCCATCGCCTCTGGCTCCCTTGTTTAATGACATCTTACTCCTTCTACCTGGCAGAACCTCTTCCTCTATTGTGTGGATGGTAATCTCCAAGCCCAGTCACTGTTAACACTGGTTCTCTATTTGGAACCCCACAGAACTCTCCCATCAACTCATCCTTCATGGCTGAAGTAGGATGGGAAGCTCAGCATCCAGCCAGGTCCCGACTGTCCTTGAGGACTCTTCTCAGACCCAAGGGTTCCAAAAAGAGAGCAGAGAACCTAAGGAAAACTAACAAAGTGCTTCTGTCCCAGGCTGCTCCACAGTGATCACTGGGGAGCAGAACCTGACAACAGTAAGAATTCCAGCTACCAGATTCTGAAATCCGTTTCTGACTGGGTTCAGGATGGAGTCTACTAGTCTGATGGCAATGGAGTGCAGATGGTTCTACTGCTTTTGTGATTTCTATGTGGAAGGAGGGTGAGGACAGTCCTCTACCCACTCCCAAATGCCTCCTATCCCACCCACAGACTGCCACATGGTCTCAAAATGGAGCAAGGCAACTGAGCACTGGGCGGTTCGTGCAGCCTGGAGATGTGTGCAGACACTGCCCTGCCTTCCTGCTCACCGTGGTTCTCAGCAGTGGGCGGCTGACATGCCAGGTCTCCACAGTGAGCCTGGCAGTAAAGGCCATGTCTGCTCCTGCTGCAGCATTTAGTGCTAAACCGTGCTCACCGTTGCACGCACAGGACTCCAGCTGCTGCTCCCTCTCGCAGAAGGGAATGCACTTCCCGTCCTTACACTTGCCAAGGTCCAGGCAAACGGTATCATCGTCAGCATTTCCTGGTGGTGGACACTCACTGCTGTTCCCTGAAAGCGAAAACCAGTGAGCACAAGCATCACAGGTCCACCAGTTCTGCCAGCGTATGACACACAGCGAGGGTTACAGCTGCTTTCATTCATCTAAACCTCACACACAGACATTCACACTTCAGCCACCGCACTCCAAGAGAAGCAGGAAAAGCACTACCTGTGCAGTAAGATACGCCTTTGCAGGTAGCGTTAATAGCCTCCTGGCACTTTTTCTGGGCAGTCTCAAACCGACAGTTCTTACAGCAAGGACTGTTCCTGTCACTGTGGAAGAGAGACAGGCCCACAGTGTACACAGCAACATCACAGGAAGACCCTGGCCGACTCTCCACTCCTGTACAGAATTCCCTGGAGTTAGAGCCACCTGCACACGCTATGTCCCCTTCCTAATGTAGATAGGCAGCATCAATAACATGCTTTAATGGGAAACAATAAATAAGAGACCACCTTTACAACATCCTGATGTCTTTGGTTTTTATTAACATATTAATTAAAAGAAAGAAAAAAAACTAGGGGCCAACCAGGCAATCAACAGCTATGAAACTATGCAGCCAGGGCCTCTCCCTATGAATATTTACATACAGCATTAATAATACTATATATACCGTTAACTTTCAGTTATTCACTACAAACTAAAGTTTCCTCCTAAGCCAGGCTCTAGTCTATCAAGAGGACATAACTATGGGAATATAGACACTTTCTAATTTGTAATCTGCTTTCTCCATCATTCTATTATACAGACACATGATAATTTATATCCAAGGATAGCAATTTTGATTGTTTCCAATATTTTGCTATTATCAAAGGATATAGCCTTGTTAAATCACCTTCTTGTACATTTGTTTCCTTTAAAAAGATTCTCTCAACTGTAGGACTGCTGTATTAAAAAGCATGCAAGGTCAAGGATTTTTTTTACATAATTCCAAGCTTCTGTCCAGAAAGCATCTCTTTTCCTCTTCCTCTCTTCCTGCCCCTGCCCCAGCTCAAGCGTGTGCAGATAAAACCCTGCATTTTCAATCTTTTCTTACACAGACTCTGCGGATGCAGGCTCTCCAAACTCACCTGCACTGCACACCTGGCTTCAAAGTGCAGTTGCTATTGCAGCAGGTGTCATTATTCAGGTACATGATGCCAGGGTCACATTCCTCTCCTTCATCCACCCTGGAGTTCCCACACACCTTGTTGCTGCGCTCCTGAAAACACTCCTGGGCCTTACTTTCAATGGTCTTATAGATGGACTGTTTACTGCAGTTTGAAAACATCTAGAGAGAAAAAAAGCCACAAGGGCCCAAAATAACACAATTAAAATCCATCTCCACGTAGTGTTTTGCTGCTGCTTTGGAGACAAATTCTTAATGTAAAAACAACCTTCAAAGGCTTCCTGGAGCTATGTCAAGGTGGTCACAGCAACCTTCAAATGCCATTGATAGGGGGCTGGAGTGGTGGCTCAGCGGATGGAGTGCTTGCCTGGCATGCGCAAGTATGAGAGTTCAAACCCCAGCACCACATGCACAACTAAGTGTTGGAGAAACAAAGGCCAGATGAAAAAATAAATGAAACTATTCTTTCTCTCCCCCTCGCTCTTAAAAAAAAAGCCATTGATATGGAATTGAGGACTTTCCTCTAAACAGCTGCTGTGAATTTGGCTGAGGACCTACAATTCTTCAGCGAAAGCAAGCAAAGTGAATCCTGGGACCAAATACCGCAGTCAATCCCATCCAGGGACAAGCTCTAGCAAGAAGGGGAGCTCACAAACTGTCAGACTGAGCTCTGCCCCTCAGGCACAAACTGCTGTGCAGACAGGAGGCAGCTCTCGAACACAAGCAGCACTGGTCTGCGGCTGGTTACCCACTTCCCTCTCCCTGGCTCTTCATATGGACATTTCGTGTAAAGGTGTCAAATCCTTGAGCTTAGTAAGAGCATTTGACACAGGCGCTACTTAAAAACATCAAATTCAAAGCTGTTACTTAAAGATTTTCCTTGGTCCACAAAATTTTCTGAGTTTTTATTACAGTTGACCAGCTTCCCAAGCTCAAGCACAGAACCACCAAAACGGACCCTTCCGAGTCTGGGAATCTAACTAGAGCTCTGAAACGGGGCCCCTTTTCCAGACCACCTAAAAATTATCAGCAAAGGGACTAGAGGAAGCTAAGTGTGGGTATTTCTTGAGGCAGGGTGTCCACGGCTCTGCAGGAACTAAATGGCTTCACTTTCAACCCAGACGACAGTCCAGGACACTAAGAACAGGGCGCACAGGTCCCCCATAGGGATGTGGCTGCCCAACAGGAACCAAAAGAGCCATTTTCTGGAAGACCTCATCGCCCCACACAGACAGGTACCTGGGCTTGGAGTTTGCAGTAAACACGCTGAAGGGAGCTGGTTATCCCCATTTGCACCTCAGACAGCTGGTATTCGGGGAGAGTTTCTTCACTGGCATTGCAGGGGCAAGAGCTTGATCTTACCAGTTCACTTTCAAGTGAATTAAAGTTCAAAGTAAACAGAAAGAACCCTCATTGTCAGCTGCACCTCCTAAGCAACTGGATGCCCTAGAAGAGAGTGACCAATCCTCCACTAGATTTTTGCCTACACAGACCCTTAACGGCTCCCACCTTCTCTTTGCTTCCTTATCTCACAACCTCCTTCTGCCTTCCTAAAATGACAACTTCAGTGTCCCCATGCTTTCTTTCACTACTGTCACTTGTTCACAGCCCGCCCCTCACAGCTGCTGCTCTTCACCAGCCCATCCAGTGGGGAGGAAGGACCTGTCGGGGTGGACGATCTACCTTATTTCTGTCCTGTAACCCTCTTCATTTGGTTAAAAACATTTTTATTAAGGAAATCACTTAAAACAGAATATGCACAGCATCTTCTTACAAGGGGAAGAACAGGAAAGGATGGCGGAATAGTTGCCTATTAAAAAAATACACTAAATATAGTGTAGTTGGGACAAAATAAACTGCTCCTCACCAACGGCCCAGCACCTCCAGAAAGAAAGAGCTGTGCCCAGGCGCCACTCTCCGGAGCTGAGCGCCCGGGGTTTCCACTTAGGAAGAACTTGCAGCAGAAAGACAAAGCACACGGCCCTCACGCCCCCAGGCACAGCCATACAGGGGAAAGCTCTGACCCTGTCCTCATACCCAAGCCGCAAGGAACCTGACAACTTCAGGGCCACTCGCAGCAGGGCAGCCTCTGCCGTGCCTGTTGAGATTTTTTTGTCCTATTACATACTTTATACTTTTTTTTTTTAAACAGAAATATCCAGCCATCTATTAAGTGGACAAGATGGTATCATGAATGCCCACCGCCACTCACCTTCCACAATGACCGGCTCGTACCTCCGTGCACATGCTATATCCCTGCCACTCTGGCCTCTATACTGGTTTGCTGCTTTTTACAGGTTTACTGAAGCGCACATACATAACAAAGCTCATCCATTTCTTTATTTTTTGGTGGTTTGGGGACTGAACCCAGGGACACTATCACTGAGCTACATTCCCAGCCCTTTCCAGACAGGGTCTCACTAAGTTCTGAGCCTGGCTTTGAACTTGGATCAACTTCCTGAGGTGGCAGCATTAGAAGTGTGCACCACCGCATCCAGCGAAGCTCATCCATCTCAAATATATAACTGTGTCATTTCCACAATAACTTTATCAAGCTGTGAAACCATCACCACGAAGCAGCTTTAGAACATTCCCATCCCGGTGCTCGCTGCGCAGCACATACACTAAAACTGGAACAACACAGAGAAGACCGGTGTGCCCTACAAAAGAACAACACACACACTCATGAAGTAATCTTTTTTTTTTTTTTTTTTTTTTTAAGAAAAGAGAGAAAGAGAATTGATTCTTCTTTCATCTGGTTTTTGTTTCCCCAACACGTAGTTGCATATGTGGAACTGGGGCTCCAAGTGCTTGCTCATGCCAGGCAAGTGCTTCAATTGCTGAGTCACCCTGAGTCACCACTCAAGCCCCAAATAATCCATTATTTAAAAAAAGAAAAAAGACCATTCCCATCCTCCCAGTAAGGTCTCTCATGTCCTTTTACAGCTAATGACTAGTCCCACCTCCAAACACAGACAAGCACCATTACATTGAAATAAAATGGAATTTAAAATTCAATTCCTCAGGGACTGGAGTGATGGCTCAGTGGTTATAGCGCTTGCCTGGAATGTGCGAGTACATGGGTTCAAACCCTAGCACCACGTACACAACTAAGTGTCAGAGCAACAAAAGCCATGTGAAAAACTCAATGAAAATTGATTCTTTCTCTCTCTCATTGTCCTTTAAACAAAAAATTTCAATTCCTCAGTCTCTAAGTGGTATTTCAGTTGCTCTGTGGCCACATGACTTGTGGCTAACTGTAGAGAGTGATGCATCTAGACCAATCCATCACTGCTGAAAGCCATATTAGATGGAGCTAACTCTAATGACATGATTAGAAACGGAGATGAGGGCTCGAGCAGTGGCTCAGTGCAAGGACCTGGGCTGGATCCCCAGCACCATATACACAACTAAGTGTCAGAGAAACGGAAGTCAGATAAAAATATAAAAATACAACCGATTCTCTCTTTTCTGCTTTCTCTTTAAAAAAGAAATGGAGATGATCTGTGGAAAAAGGCAGAAAAATTCAAGCGTGGATAACATGGAAGAGTGAGCAAAAGGGGTAAGAAAATGTCTCTCGGACATGAGCTGTCAAGTAGAGGAGAAATAAACTGCAGAGCGAAGGGAGAGGTTCACACATGACAGCCCGACAAAACAAGATGCAGCACTCAGGAACCCAAGAGCAGGTGAGGGCAGGGACCCTGTGACCCTGTCCTCTGTTCCCAGATCACACTCAACTTGCCCACAGCTTGCTCCAAGCAGGAGCCAGGCGACTCTTCTACCATCCTTTCCTGAGCAGATTCAGGGTCCGCCCCGCTGGTTCCTGGAACTCAGCTACAGGAGTGTGTTTTCCTCACGCTGTGTTACGCTGCACAACTCCAGAAAAAAGGACAAAACGAAAGGAGCAGACACTGTTAACACTCACAGCGTCTGAAACTGTTCAAAGTGTTTCGAATCAACTGTCACAGCTGGATCTTATATTGGTTCTGCACCCATGAACTGAACTTACCATGGAGAAAAATATTCAGGAAAAAAAACGCATCAGTACTGAACCTGGACAGATTCTTGTCACTGTTCCTCCCTAAATGGTGCAGTGCAACAACTCGCCTGGCACCTGCAGTGCGTTAGTCATGGTGAGTAGCCTAGAGCTGACTTAAGCAGAGCAGGATGCACAAAGACGCACTACAAATTGACATGGGGACCCGAGCTTCTGCAGATCCGGGTAGCTAGCTGAGCAGCTGCAAACAAAAGGCTTGCAAACCGGCAAACCATGCCACATTTTTTTTTACTACAAAAGTTAATGGAAACACGCAAATTACGAATTACCACAATGAGCAACAAAGTACAAATGAAACGGCAGCTCCTCGTTAACATAAGCCCAAACTCGCGGTGCTCTGACACTCGAACTCAGACAAAAGCCATTATGTCAGGAAATGTTTTAGAATCCAAATTCCTATGTGATTAGCCTTGATAAAAGAGGATCGCCGCCTCAATGCCTTAGTGAGACCCTGTCTCAAAATTAAAACTTTTCAAAAGGCAGAGGGGCAGGGCTGAGGATGTAGTTCATGCTCGAGTGCCCCTGGGTTCAACCCCTAATAACACACATAAAGAAGTCCAAATAATAGCTTTAAGAGGTGAGCAAGCTTCACCCTAAAACACAACCATGTATCAAGCTGCTTTGTAAGGTGCGGTCTCTTTCACACGGAAATACCTAGAAATGCAATACTTTCCTGAGTTCCTATTTTGATAAGGCCACACAGCTACCTCCTTTCCTACCCACATTAAAAACTCCAAATCATACATACCTTGTTGTTCTCATGATCACCACTCACGGCTATGGGATACATAACATATTTTCCTCCCTGGTCCTCATTTGGAGCGCATTCTGCTAGACCATCCGGATCATGTTCTGCTCCAAAATTGTGTCCCAATTCATGAGTTGTAACCAGATCAGCTTCCTTAAAGATCACGTGAAGAAAACACTGAACTTCAGTTACTTTCGTTTGTTGAGCCTATTGTATCTTAAACTGAGCCCTTTAGTTGGAGCAACAAAAGAATAACAACCAGACTATAATTTATTCTATCAATTATATAAATTAAGCTGAGACAGAAACTTGAGCCCAAGAGTTTGAAGCAGCCTGGGTAATATGGACAGGAATTAAAAAAGAAAAAAAAGATGACAAATATTTTCAAAGAAATAACACTAGAACTTTTTCCATAAAGACATTAAGTCTCCAGAATGAAGAGCTGATATGCCCAGCACGCTGGAAAAAATAACAGACCACACTCCAGTTACGACATCACAAACAACATATCAGTGCATGAGATACTGAAAATTCCTACCAGTATCTATCTATTCTCCCCTTCTTCCTTAAAGAACCCTAATTCTGTACTGGGCAGCAATATGCTCAGCTAAAACAGCCGCATTCCTCTAGGACTATGGGCATTCGTGGAACTCAGTTCTGCCTAGAGAGAAAGAAAAGAAACCAGTGGGTGGGGCTTCTAGAAAAGCTTTTATAAAGAGAGAGACCATGGTCTATGGTTAAAGGTTAACTATGGTCTCATTCTCCACCTTTTTCTAACACAAGACAGAACAATCTGTGACCATAAGATGACAAAGGCCTTGTGCTTAAAGAGCTGAAAGCAAGTCAGAAGACCCAGGCTCCAGCAGGCACCTCTCGGCTGCAATGCTACCTGGAGAAGGCTTTGAGTTGCTTCTCATCGAAACAAAGAACACCTTTTATTTAAGCCACTGTTTTGGGACTTTCTGTGATTTTTAGACAAACTCATTCTGAAGTTATATTTGCACATAAACAAGATCCAAAAATCTTCTAGAGGAAAACGGGTCGCAGGCAAGTGCTAAGGGCTCAGACTGTGTGTGTGTGTGTGTGTGATATCAGGGACTGAACCCAGGAGTACTTTACCACTGAACCACATCCCCAGTCCTTTTTATTTTCTATTTTGAGAGGTCTCGCTGAGTTGCTCAGGATCTCACTAAGTTGCTGAGGCTGGATTTGAACTTGTGATCCTCCTGCTACAGCCTCCCGAGTCCCTGGGATTACTGCAGTCCCTGGCTGCTCGGGACCCAGCCTAGGACTCAAGACTCTAACAGCAACACAAACAACAAAAGATAACTGAGCAGGGCTCCAAATGCCACAGCACCAAAACACACCCAGCTGGACGACAGACCTTGCTCATTGCTCGGCAGCCTCATTCCCAAGCACGCAAAATCCCAAGAATTTGCATCTCCTGGGCCTATTCTTAGGAAGTTCCTTGGGCACATAACAGAATGATGATATAGATCAAGAAAGACAGAAACACGGGGAACTGAAAACAAGCGTGTGCAGCCTGCCTTAAATGACAACTGCATGACAGGCCCAACACAGGGGCCCTAAGTGGAGCCGCAGGACAAAGGGCTGCAGAGGGCCTGTTCAGATACAGTGCTACATATCTTGAAACCGCTGACGGATCATTCTCTTCCTCACATACTGCTTAGATTCTCATATTTCTCCGAAAACAAGTATTAACTTGAGTCCAAAATTAAAAACAGTACATATTTTTCTCTTTAAAGACATTTAAGATGGGGCTGGAGCAGTGGCTCGGTGGTTATGGCGCTTGCCCGGCATGCCCAAGTACACGGGTTCAAACCCCAGCACCCACGTACACAACTAAGTGTCCGAGCAATGAAAGCCATGTGAAAAAACTCAATAAAAATTTATTCTGTCTCTCTGTCTCTGTCTCTCTCTTAAAAAAAAAAAAAAAAAAAGACTTTAAGATGAGTATATAACTGAGGTTCTAATACCAAAAATTCCAAATCTATCTTTTTAAAAAGATTAAAGAACATACCTTTGTAAGGATGGTTTTACCATAATTTTTTGTGCTGGTCAAACCACTATTCAAGTAGATATTTTTTTTCCCAACTGGACTATAATAAGCTGAAGGCAAAAGGAATACATAAAAATTAAATACAGAATTATAATGCAATCCAGCTTACTTTTCTAAGCTAAAAGCAAAAGGAAACAGACAAACATTAAGTACAGAAAGAGAATGCAATCCAGTCAGTTTACTATTCCAGCATTCCATGCACAAGGCAAACGGAAAACTTACCCTTTGGACAAACACCTCCGTGACTATTTGCTCTGGGAGAACCGACATAAGCTAATCCAAGAGTTCCCATATCGAAATCTTGATATGTAAAAAGATGTGCCAGGCAGACTTTAGATGCTTCCTCGGCTATATCAAAGCTAAATTGCTTCAAAGAGAAAAATAAATTCTATATTAAATTATCAATTATATCTAATTGAGACATCACTCAATTAAATATTCCAGAACAGCCCCAGCCTGGTCACAGTTCTGTATGAACCCCCACACTCTCGTGCAGCACACTTCTATTTCCCTGGGGTTCACAGCCATCAGCCCAACTGAAATGCAGACACTGTCATTTGGGGAGGGAGGGGCATGAGAGGAAAAGCTTGGGAGCCCCTCCTAGCTGTTGGAACTCATCCACTGCGCATCCTGAGGGCTCTGAAGGTCTACAGCCCAGAACCCAAGACGCTCCAATTCTGCAGCAGGATTGCAGCCCCACACCAAAGTGAATAATCCTCAAATATTTCAAGGGTTCTTCTACTGGTTTGGATTATACTGGTTTATATTTATATTTTACTTTTATTTACTTATTTGAGTTAGGGAGGATTTTTAATTGGTTAAAATTTTATAATATGAAAGTTATAAATAAAAACTATGAGAAAGCATAAATATCTAGTTTTATTACTAAAATAAAAATTTTGAATCTATTTAATCAACACTATGTGTTTGTAAAAGTTTTTCCCCCCTTAAGTCAAAGGTGCTTATCATACTTCTCTAAAAATGTCTACAAGGGCGTGGTGGTGCACACCTGTAAACCCAGCTGCTTAGGAGGCTGATGCCCTAAGCAACATAGTAAGACCCTGTCTCAAAGAGAAAAAATAAAAGTACAAAGGGGCTGGGAATGTGACTCGGTGGTTAAGAGCCCCTGAGTTCAATCCCCAGTACCAAAAAAAATAATAAAAATAAGTGAAAGAGCTGGGGATGTAGCTCAGTGGTAAAGTGTCCCTGGGTTCAATCCCCAATTAAAAGAAAATTCTTTAGCTGCTAAATTGATAGCAACTTGTTAGAGCTACAATAGGAAACTAATACACTGACCACTACATTAAAAGATAAAAAACATGGGGCTGGAGCGGTGGCTCAAAGGTCACGGTACTTGCCTGGCATGCATGAGGCTGCGGGTTTAAACCTCAGCACCACATACACAACAAACTATCAGAGCAACGAATGCCACACAAAAAAAAACTAAAAAAAAAATTGATTCTCTCTGTCCCTTTCTTAAAAAAAAAAGAACACTATCACTTCACAGGTCAGTTTACAACAAAGCAACAACATACACAAACTCAGACACTATTCATGTGGCAGAGTCTTTTTTTTTTTAAAAGAGAGAGAGAGAGACAGAGAAAGAGAGAAACAACTTTATTTAGTTTTTCACATGGCCTTGGTTACTCCAACACTTAGTTGTGTACGTGGTGCTGGGGTTTGAACCCGGGTCCTCGTGCTTGCCAGGCAAGTGCCGAAACCGCTGAGCCACCGCTCCAGCCCCTTTGGCAGAGTCTTAAGGCAAGAATCCAGGTACACAGAATGCTTATCTGAATTTATTACCAAAACAGAACCAACATTTAAAGTTCCTACAGAGCCCTTCTCCGTTGATACTGTAGCTATCTCTTCCCCCCCATCTTAACGTAACC